>JAFEMH010003326.1:0-272808 GCA_022495995.1 Adenophora triphylla var. japonica
TCACGACAGCTGGAGAGCCAAGTCGGTACTCACGTCACTGATGAAACGGTCGAGCATTTTTCTCAATTCTTCTTTACTGGCAGTGAGAATCGCCGATTCGCCGCCAGCCGACAGCCGGGATTTGATCAGCTGGTGTTCTGATACCGAGGGATCGAAGCCTGGTATACCGGTATGGTCAGGTGGGTCGACGCCGGAAGAGGTCATTTGCTTATTGTGTTTCTTTGGCCGGAGCAAGAAATTCACTTCGCGTCTTTCATTTATCATCTGTCACTCGTCATGGTCGCCAGTTCTCTTCGATATTCAGCTCTGGTCAACCATACGCCGGTATTTCTCTGTCGTGTTGCTCATTTACCGAATGCTTTATCAATTCGAATTATTAATGCCTGCCAGTCTCTGTCGTACAGTTCCAGGATATCGAAAAGGTCGCATTTTCACGCTAACGAAATACATTTGATCTTAACCATATTGATCAGAGACTGTAGACTCAGTGATCGATCAGAGAGACTGGTTTGTGAGATGGTACATCAGCTCGTTCGCGATCCGGCCGAAGGCTTGCCTGCCTTTCTCGCTGGCATTGTCGATTGCCGGGATGCAGAGGTTCTAGATCAGAGTGCTCGGTTGCCAGTCTGGCCCGCGTAATCACTGTCGTTGCGATTCACAATAACATATCTTACGCCCAAAGATTAGTCGCTTCATCGGCATATTGTACTTGTCGAAATGCTCAGCTTGATCATCGTTCAATGACGCCTCATTATGATCCATCAAGTCACTGCGCCTGAGACTCAGTTCTTTTCGGCGATCGAATACCGCAGACGATCGGCAGGCACTGGTCCAGGTACGCTTGATGGGTCAGTGGTTTCGATACGCCGAAGTCCCGCAGCTGGAACCGGTGCTGACTACTCGCTTCTTCCGCCTCAATGCTAATAAAATGGCTCCTCAGTTTTGCTGAGTTGTTCCGCCGAACTTCACGTTTCGTTGATGTCGCAGCTCTCGCTCCCCCTCGCCAATGGCAGTGGTCGAAAGGTGTTGCTCCAGTCGGAGAGGTGACCGCCGAGGCCACACCTTTGCGCTACGCCAACACCCCGTGGCTGACATCGTAGAGAACAAAAGGCTCTCCCACACTCAAGGCAACAGTACCCAAAAAAGTGGAACCTCCGACTGGCACACCCAACCTCCGACCTTACAGCTTTCGACCTTGCTCATTACTTCACTCAAGTGGAACCACGACATGTGCCATGGTAACATATAGGGACCGACAAGGGAACCGACAGCTAGAATCCGAAATCATATCGGGACCGAAGGGCATCGGAAGAATCCGAACAGCTGTAATCATGCAGGGGACCGGGAGGACTGGAACCGATGAAGATGAGAAAGAAGCTGTGGATAGTCCTGCCACCGAGACTACGTAAAAGAATGGAACAAAGCCTAGCACTCGGGACCTCAAGCTTTCGTTTCGGTGAGGACTTAAAGCCAATCCGATAAGGGAGCGTTCTTCGACATCACAAATATCTGACCAATTGCCACCATACCAAAGACGAAAGGCTACACATTTAAGCGGAATCCCAGATGCATTGAAAGAGCAACTCAAGGTAATTCTCTCCACGGGAAACAAGACTGTTCGGATCAACAACCGAGGCCACATTCGAGATGCAAAGGACTCTAAAGCGTAAGGAAACCGCACTGTATAGAAGATGCTCTCAACATAACCAAATCTACAGTAGCGTCTCAAGAAGTCATTGGAGGTGCCGAACTCCGATTTGACTCGGGATCCAAAATGTAAGCATGGATACTACCACGATTGGGACAACGTAAGCCGTAAGCTTCTCTCGATCCTCGAACTCCTCATCAAGCATCCAAAGAATAAAGCCATCGAAGAATTGGGTAACCTCTCACACGACCAAGGGCAAGCCAGTAGAACTGGGAAGACAAGCCGGAGCTCCGCACTCCACATCTCCCTAAACCCTAAGCCTCAAACCCTCTCGAGGTCGGGCCGCTGTCGAGTCCAGCCTTCCGAAGTCATCCAATGGCCTTACGCCGAGGACCAAGTTAATGTATCCAACCATGTATTTCCGTTCTTGCTTAATGAAAAGTCTCGACCTTTCTGAGTACCCCCTCATCGCTACTTTTAACAACTCTGGATAAGGGTTAAACAAACAACTTAAAAGACGTTAATAATTCAATTGATAAAGAAGCAAGTACACATTAAATGAACAATACATTAGAGAAAAGTTCTCGAGCGCTGTAAGAAGACCAAGAGGGACAACCGGGGCCTAAGTCGCCAGAGAGGTTATGACTCAAAGTGAACCCGGGGGTCAGCCGCAAAGAGCTTCTGCAAAGAGATGCACAGCCAAGGGCGCTCTTCGCCGACGCAAAAGAAGCCTCTAATAAAGCCTCCTCCGGAGTATGTTGACGTGTTCGTCCGGTCATACCAGACATGCCAGACTCGATCCTCGATCGTAGAGCACGTAATTCCCTGATCCCGAATCCAAGCCTCACAAACAAAAGCCGAGCAAGATCAAGCCAGAGCGGTCCTTGCAAGTTAAAGAAGAAATTGAGAAAATGCTCGAAGTCGGTTTCATCAGAGTGATTGAGTACCCGACTTGGCTCTCCAACATCGTGACGGTCACCAAGGCCAATGGAAAGGTCGATGCCGTGTGGATTTCCGGGATCTCAACAAGGCCAGCCCTAAAGATGATTTCCCACCGCCTAACATCGACATGCGGGTCGACACCACGGCAAATTTTGAAGTAAAGTCCTTCGTGGACGGGTTCGCCTGATACAACCGTATCAAGATGTCCGAGGAGGATCAACCCAAGATCGCTTCACACTTACCTGTGGGGACATACTGCTACACCTGGCCACGCCGTTTTGGCTCAAGAACGCCTGGGCTATTTTTACACGGCCGCCACATGTACTCTTCCATGACATGATTCACAAAGAAATCGAAGTATATGTCGATGACATGATCATCCACCTCCAGAGGATCGGACATACAAAGCATTTGGACAGATCCGAGAAAGTTCTTCATAGACTCGTAAAACACTCCATGAGGTTGAACCCGCGAAGTGCACCTTCGCGTCAAACGCGCAGAAGGTAATCGGGGTACATGGGTTACGTAGCAAAGGGTATCGCCGATCCCAAGAAAATCAAGGCCATCATCGACATGAAGCCGCCGCACTCCGATGCGTAAGTGAAGAGTTTCATGGGAAGACTCTCAAGTACATCGGCCGCTTCATCAAACCGCTGACATCTCTCGCGAGCCAATGTTCAAACCGATGAAGAAGAATGCCGACATCAAATGGGACTCCGAGCGCCAGACGCCTTTCGAGAAAATCAAGACCTACTTGGTGACTCCCACTCCGCAGGGACCGCCACATGAAGACAAGCCACTACTCCCGTATCTCGATAGTAACAGACACGCTAATCTGAGTAATGTCGGCACAAGAACGTAAAGATTCCAAGGTTGAGCATGCAATCTACTTCGTAGTTCCAAGCTTCAGGAAGTGAACTCGCCTACTCAAAGATCGTGAGAAAACTTGTACCGCCTTGGTATGGGTAGTCGGAAACCGAAACACTACATGCAAATGCATTCGGTGCTCCCGGTCTCCAAAGTGGACTTCCGTCCGATATCTCTTTGACAAGCCATCCCCTTGCCAATGCGACTAGCCAAGTGGTCATTCTTCCCGCCGAAGTTCGATATCAAGTACATGGTCGAAAATCAACAAAGGGCGTAGTCATGGCGTATCACCTGCGTACTTCCCGAGCAAAGGAACCTAAGGGTCCCGATCCGCAATTTCCGGACGACGGAATCTTCTCACTCGACAAAGACAAACCGCTGGCAACTCTTCTTCGATGGGGCAGCCAACAAGAAGGGGAATGGTATTGGAATGCTCCTTGTCGATCCCAAGGACGAGCACACTCCCATAGCCATCAAGCTAAATTTTGAAACAACCAACAATGCAGTAAAATACGAAGCCTGTGCAGCCGGTTTGGAAGCCGCCCTCGAGCGCAACATCTAAGAACTGGATGTATATGGAGACTCAGCATTGATCATCAATCAAGTGTCCAACAAGTGGAAGACGGTAGATTCTGGCCTCCAGAAGTACCACGCGTACATGGAGGAGCTCATTGCTCAGCCCAAGGACATCTCTTTTCATTATTTGCCAAGAGACAGGAACCGCTTCGCGATGCCCCGGCAACCTCGCCTCTCTTGTCGAAATTCCCGATGGAAAAGCAAGAAACCCTCGTAATAGGCGCACGGGAAACACCCGCCTATTGCCGTGAGATCGAAATAAAAAAGGAAATGATCGACGAACCCCGGTACTATCAAATTTACCAAGCACCTCCAAAACGGAGAAGCTTCCTTCACAAATGAAGATGGAAAATACAAAGAAGGGATCAAATCCAAAAACATGATGGCATTAAAACGCCTGGCACCCCATTTCGTCATTCTGGGGGGTATGTTGTACAAGAAGCGCCACCAAGGGCCACTCCTTCGGTGTAAACAAAGAAAAAGCCAAGCGAGCTAATGAACGAAGTTCACAAATCGGAAGCTCGCGGTCCGCACATGAACGCCCGAGCATTGACACGCATCATTCTCCGTATGGGATACTATTGGATATCGATGGAAATGCATCGCATCCAGCCATCCGAAGCCGCGACAAATGTCAACGGTTCTCCAACCTCAATCACATCCCTCCACATGAACTCTATCGCATGACTACGCCACGGCCTTTCGCCACATGGGGAATCGACGTCATCGGCAAGATCACTCCTCCCGGGAGCAATGGTCACGAGTTCATTTTAGTCGCAGCCGACTACTTCACCAAATGGGTAGAAGCCGATCGTACAAGGTACCGAATTCTAAGAAGGTGGCCGAGTTCATCCGAGAGAACATCATGTGCCGATACGGAGTGCCCAACGAGATCATATCCGACAATGGGACCCACTTTGAAGGAGATTGTGACCAACTACCGACCGAATTCGTAGTCACACGTCACAAATCTTCTCCTTACGCACCACAAACCAATGGTGCAAGTAGAGGCAACCAACAAGACTCTCGCCATGATAATCGAAAGATGACCACTCGAGGTCGGGAAAGGCCCGAAAAGCTACATCTAGCCCTCTCGGGGATACCGAACATCGCCGAACCGCCACAGGGGAGACTCCGTTTGCGCTTACCTACGGAATGGAAGCAATGTTGCCCGTGGAATTGGAAATTCCATCCCTCCGAGTCCTCTTGAAAAACGGGATCAATGAAGTTGAATGGCTACAGAGCCGTCACGACGAACTTGCTCTACTCGACGAGCGCAGATTGAAAACCATGGAACACACTCGCGCCTACCAGAGCAGAATGGCACGAGCATTCGACAAGAAAGTCAAGATCCGAGACATCAGAGAAGGCGACTTGTTGCTAAAGGAAAAGCCTCCTACGCAGACCAATCCCCTCGGAAAGTGGGAGCCTACCTGGATAGGACCGTTCGTGGTACAAAGAATCTTCTCCGGAGGAGCCATGAAGTTAGCAAACTTGGACGGAAACCCTTTCGTTAACCCCGTGAATGGAAGCAAGCTCCGCAGATACTTCGTTTGAGGAAGAGCACGAGTCAACTCTCCTTCCCCATACACCGTCCCTTCAGTAAAATTAAAAGTGCTAAAAGAGTAATACCCAACTGGATACATTCCCGCTAATGATCCAGGTAAAAAACAGGGTCGCACTTCTTTTGTCTTTGCTTTTCTCAAATTCACCTAAAGTGTCGAACTACGGTGACCTAAGCTCCTTAGTCCAATTGTAAAAGGGGAACGTAGGCAGCCATCATTGGTTCGGTCTAAAAAACAAAAAAAAATACAATAAGCATCAATTGCTTGTGTTTCGAAAAACTCTTTTCATTTAACCTACAAATTCATTACGGTTAAAACAATCTTTGATGAGTTCAAGCACGGTCAACTCTTGACTCGCTACACGCTAGCAAAACTATAATAAAACATTAATCAATTAATGTGTCTGCAAATGACAATGGGTGGATACTCCTGGGCCAAAGAAGGTCAACCTAGTTTCCCGTACTTGGTCCTTCATCCTTCTTCCCCTTCCCCTTCCCACGACGAGTGTTCTTCACCTTCACAGAAATATTCCGTAGTCCTTCTACCTCGGCTCGTGGACCCTTCCCGACGCCTCCGTCAAGCCTCGTAGCCGCCAACGTAGCCCTTTCTCTCGGCTCTATCTCGAGCCGCTCGCTTCGAGCCATCATAACAAAGGTTGATTGGCCTCCCGATCAGCATTGGCCTCATAGTCGCCTATGGCATTCCCACGATCCCTGTGATTAGCTCTCGCTTCGGTCCTCTCAAAGTCGAGCCGTCAAGTTCGCCACCAACAGCCTCTTCCCGTCTCCACAAGATAGCCATCTATGTCTCCCCTATACACTCTTCGTACTCGCCCGTATATCGCGACTGTAACAAATGCCCCCTCTTCTGAAGGAGAACCCCGGCAGAAAGGACGTGTATTGCCACCACCGCGTGAGCAGCAATAGCGTCGAAGGATCTTCCATCGCCAGAGATCCCACCTCAAAGGTAGCAAAGATAACTCAAACCCGTCAATGGCACCTCGGCTCCACTCGCATCGTCGCAGTAACCAACGATGGAATATAGAAAGACATTTGAGACAACCCCGGCACTCGACAACCAAGCGACCTTCCCGAGTGGTCCGACAAGTCTCAGAATCTCCAGCTGGGAAACCCACCATCGCAAGTGATGCGTGCGGAGTCTCGGCCATCCGTAGCTCCACTCACCGATCGCCTCCTATCACCGTAGGACGCCGAGAGAAGGACCAAGCGTCACAGACATTGGCACCTCGTGCATCATCTCGCAGCCTCTCCTCAACCACACGGTAAGCATAGCGGGACTCCCTCCCCACATGTATCGGCTACCGCCGCCATCCGACCTATGCCCAGAACGTCTCGCCCAAGACCAACGGCACGATGTCTCCCCGCTCCGAGATCGCTCACCAAGTCTGGAAGACACCGTGATGGCACACACCTGCAGACGTGAACGTGAACAGAGTAGCGATCGCACAGAGCAAACGTGTCCCACGAAAAGATGCTCCTCGCCTCCGGCAAACCTTTCAGCAACCCGAAATGTCAACATAATCGCATCCAAGACGCATCCCGTATGCTTCTCCAAATGAGATACCAAGCAAAGACACTAGCTTCTCAACAAAGTGGCCATCCCACCAAAGATACGGAAGAACTAGCCGTTCCGTCTCAGTCCTCCTGCATGGCCCGGAAATCTTCAAACGTAGGAGTGACTTCGTTGTACGAAAAGTTGTACACATTCCTCCGTACGTCCTGTAAGCGAGACGCGGCTCTCAAAAGATCCCAATCCGGCATGAGCTCCTTCAAAGCCCAAACAGATTTAATCCCGTAATGCCTTCGAAAACCCCTTGTTTCGCCTCGTGTGGTTCCGCACCCACGACTGAAAATTGTCCAAGTATCGCTCTTGCATCCGAGACGATAGCTTGGGAAAGGGAGCCATGATAGAAAGTGATGGAAGCCTAAGAAATTTGAGAGAATTCACTAAACCGATCAGCAATGCGTTAGCTTACAAATTGCAAAGTCGAAACCGCAATTTAAAGAATCTGAAATTCACTCCTAGTCCTGCCGACTCCTCGCAGCTGACTTGGTCAACTCGCAGCCTACCGCTTCCCGAATTGGAAACAATTCCAAACAACTCCTCGTTCATCCTTTATGAAACCCGCGTGCCGCCCTAGTTTCATTCAACCAATGTCAATATCCCTTCCGCCCCGAGCTCGTGCAACAGTGCAAATAATTAATAATCAGTGCATATAGGCTTAATTTTTACCCGTTTCAATTTTTAAATGCATGTCTCATTTTATTTATTTTTGATTAACCTATATCCTTATTTGCCAAAAAATAAATGTAAGGTGATCACGTAATAAATGTGCGAAGCATGTTCCCGCCCCACGGCGCCTTTTTCGAATACGCTTCAAATCAAATCGCTCTGCACGATACAAAAAAGAGAAAGAAAGCAAGAAAAAGGACTACTTCCGAGTCCCGCTCATCATCCGAGCACTCGACACACCGCTACCCGCCGCCGGATCCGTCGCAAACAGAATTCGCCAAATTCCTCCAGCGGGAATATGCAAAAGGCCTCCTACAGATGCGAACTCGAGGACTCTCCTCTCGCGCCCGGTGCGAAGAAGAATGAGCTCCAAATCCAGCCGTTCCACCCGCGAACCGGCCAAATCCCCGCGCAAAGTCCTCCCCACTACCCGTGGGAGCGCGAACCTCGGCCTAGACGGCCTCGGCTCACGGACATCCACGCTCCTCCGGAACCGCACCGCATTGAACGCCACGAGCCTCCTAGCGTAGGCGGACCACCCGTCCACCAGCCTCATAGCTGCCAGACGTACGGCCGTACACTCGCGAACCAAGAAGGTCATCAAGACGAACAAGTACGTATGCAACATTTGCGTAATACTACTATCAAATGCGTAAAATCAAAAAGTGCTCACCGAAGCATTGGGGTCAACCTTGTATCGTGGTCTCGGCTCATCCGGAGCGGGATCACAAGTCTCCTCGCGCGAACCGTCCAGCCTCGTACGCCGCCTAGCGCGTGGGAGCGGGAGATCTCGGGATATCCAGTGGCCATCGCCCTCCCTATGCGCCGCACCTGTGGGCTCCTCGTACTCATCCTCAAGAAAGTATCATAGGCGGCCCCCGCTATGATATACTTAGATAGAACGCGCCCGTCTATACCTCTCCAACTCCTCCATCGGCATCTCCCGAGGATGCTGCATGTGCATAGGAGGATCCACCAGCACCAACGGAATGGACCCCGGGCCATGCTGACAGGTCACCCGCTCCCCCAGATACATAGAGTCGCAATGAAGTCCCACCAGAGCTTCCTCCGCCTTGTCACCTCGCTAGCAACTCCGAACCACGCCATAGTGGAACCGACTCACCACTGTGTCGCCCGGATCCTCTCGAGAACTCTTGCCTGGCTGTGAGATACTCGTATGACACTCGAGTGCCGACTCTCGACGATACCGCCCTCTTCGCTTTCTTCTCGCCAAACCAAGATGGCAGAAACAGGGTCGATACGCTCCTTGATGTCCCAATCCCGCGGATCGAACACTTCATAGCACCGCACTGTCAAGCAAATGGAAAGTTATGTCAGCTACAGAGCAGATACATACGAGTACATAAAAGAGACAAGGAAGAGAAAAAGGACGTGAATTTACATCCAAGACGGGTGTGAAGCAGCTCAAGGAGTTCTCCTCTCCTCACGAGAATCTGTCCAGGGAATGATAGAGCTCGGCCACCCAGCCTCCCCCAGCGTACCCCTCACGCGCATCCGGATCCGTCGCCGACCCGAGCAGAGGGAAGTGACAGGATGTATCAGAAGTCGGGAACAAAGTCACTGACAACGCGAACCAAATGAACCCTCGAGCCAGGCGCTCCGCGGCCATCCTCAAAGACCCATCAAAATAATCGGTGATAACCGCCTCCAGATGCCTCTCCATCGGCCTGTACCGAATGCCTAAGCCCCTGGCATCGGTAATATCAAAACCCAGCAGCTCAGACAACTGCTCCGGGGTGTAACCGTCAATCCACACTAGCGTGTTGCCATAGGTCGGCAACCCAGCCGATAGCAAAGAAAGTCCGTGGGAGTCACCGTCGCCTCCCCATCTCGAAATGGAAAGTGTGGGTCGTATCCCACCAATACTCGCCGTAGCTACATACATGGACTTGGCTCCTGCTGCCGCAGCCTATCGCAGCTACCGCACTGATAAACCCAGCCAATCCGGAGTCAAGCACCAGCTGCCATGGACTCCTCTCTCCCTCTCGAGCCGCGTCCGGGAAGACCTCCCACAACGCTCGCACTGCCTCAAAGGCACCACGACTCTTCTGGTTGTGGGTATCAACCGTCCTCGCCCTCGCAGTGAACAAGACAATAGCAACATCAACAGAATGCACGACGCATGTCAGAATGATGCAATGCAATGGCAGTTCTTATTCCTTTCCTAAAATATTTCCATCCCGGTTGGAGTATTTACGGTCCAAGATTTCAAAATCTTTCGAAAACTCCGTCGAATCCGAAACTTTCAAAATCTTTCGAAAACTCCATCGAATCCGGAACTTTCGAAATCTTTCGAAAACTCCGTCGAATCCGGAACTTTCAAAACATTTCGAAAACTCCGTCGAAACCGGAACTTTCAAATCTTTTCGAACATTTCGAAAATTTACTCCGTCCCGAATTAAAGCTACTTTAATTTTGGAAAATGCATCTAGACATGGAATTTTGCAACCAAAATTTTTATGTCATCTACCCATAGTGTCAATTGAACTACATCCTAGTCAATTTCGACAAAGATTCATAGCAAGGTCAAAAGCCCCAATCCGGACACCAAAATCCCTAGTTCATTCCTAATCAAATTTCTAACATTTAAAGAATGCACATTCTTAAAATTAATGGAATTTGAAGGAAGCTTACTTGTCTTTCGATCCCTCCCTTGGAGTTGTGTCTATCCCTAGCCGGGTAAAACTCCACCGGATTCAATGGATGAATGATGGTTCGAATGGTCCGAACCAACCGCGTTCTTTCGTCATCGGTCCTTCCATGACGAGCCATTGGTTCCCAATCACCTTCCATAGCAATTTTCCTTCACAAATTTGAGCAAATCTTGCAATTTGGGGTGGAAATTTTTCTCTCCTCTCTCTCTCTCTCTCTCTCGTCGGAAATAATGGGGGAAAAGGGATAGTTTGCGCTGACTTGAGCCGATTTGAACCTGGTCAAATTCACCCAAGTCCCACGACTCCCGCCGCAATTTAAAAAGATTCCTTCCATTTCGGTCCTCAATTTTTGGCGCCCAAGTTTACTCCTTTTGGCCCCCAAAAGTGTAAAATTTCCCGCCGCTAGACATTTCTAACACCCTATCCCCCGAGGATAAATTCCCGCTAGTTTTCACTAACGCCGTCTCCGCACGTTAAATTCCCAGCTAGTTTTCACTAACGCTTCGTCTCCGCACGTTAAATTCCCAGCTAGTTTTCACTAACGCTCGTCTCCGCACGTTAAATTCCCGCTAGTTTTCACTAACGCTCGTCTCCAGACGTTAAATTCTCAGTTAGTTTTCACTAACGCTCATCTCCAGACGTTAAATTCCCAGTTAGTTTTCACTAACGCTCGTCTCCAGACGTTAAATTTTATCCCCAGTTTGACATTCAAACGCTCAATCATGTCTCCGGACATTCCAGTTACAATTCCGTCTCCAGACGTTAAATTTTATCCCCAGTTGACGTTTGACATTCAAACGCTCAATCATGTCTCCGGACATTCCAGTTACAATTCCGTCTCCAGACGTTAAATTTTATCCCCAGTTGACGTTTGACATTCAAACGCTCAATCATGTCTCCGGACATTCCAGTTACATTTTCGTCTCCAGACGTTAAATTTATCCCCAGTTGACGTTTGACGTTCAAACGCTTAATCATGTCTCCGGACATTCCAATTGCATCTCCGTCTCCCGACGTTAAAATTTCTAGTGGTTTTCACCATCGTTCACTTCGCCGGCCGCCAGTCGTAAGCCCGATCGTCCCACTGCAGCGGCCATCAAAGTAAGCCCGCACAACAATCCCTCTTCGGCCATCAAGGTAAGCCTGAATGCTCATCCCCAGCAGGATTCTAAAGAAGAAACGTTGATCCTTCCGAGTTGTTAATAACGCCAGTTTAACACAACCGTTCCCATTATTGTTACCGTATCCCCTACAGATAAACCCGGCAAGCCATCATAAGCCCAAGACCCAAGGCACGAACGCCTTCGTCCCGTGATAAGCGTACCCTCATTCACTCCGGCTTGAGGCGCCACACGCCTCGCGCACGCAACTCCGGCTTGAGGCACCACACGCCTCGTCGCACGCAACTCCGGCTTGAGGCGCCACACGCCTCGTCGCACGCAACTCCGGCTTGAGGCGCCACATGCCCTCGCGCAAGAGCAACTCCGGTTTGAGGCGCCACACACCCTCGTCGCACGCAACTCCGATTTGAGGTGCCACACGCCTCGTAAGCTCCAACCACTCCGGCTCGAGGTGCCACACGCCTCGAAGGTTTCGTGGATCCCAGTGTCCGCACGCCTCACAATAGTCTCCATTCAGTTCCGCACTCGCAATGGTCTCATTCAGTTCGACGCCTCCAAACAAGCCTCGCCAGTCAAGGTCCCCACGCGCGGCCCTTGCACCTACGAACTACGATCGGCTTGATTCCCGCCGGATACGTAGGAATCCTTTCGCTAAGGGTCCAGCACCAACGACCGCCTGTGTCTTTCAAAGTAAGGCATCCCGATTTGGCTTATCTTTTAACGACCCCACCTCCTTCGGAGGAGACGTCGCCGAGGGCTAACCGTAAGTACCCAAATCCGGATCGTCAAAATCCGTCGAAAGTTAACCGAAATCCGTTAACCGGCCCGCCCAGTTAACCGAACTCGTTAAACTCCCCGTTGCCATGCCAACGAGACGCCCCAGATCGCCCGTGCATCCCGACGTCGAAGCGTACTTAACACGTGTCATCGCACGTAAAAGTACGGCTTTCCCTAAAAAATGCACTTTCCGGCACTTTCCGGGGGCGTTTCAGACATTTTCCGGACTGTTATTTTAAAAAACGGACAAAACCGGGACCCGGGAACGAACTCCCACACCTTTGGTGACTCACAGGGCACGTGGCAGCCATGCCACCTCCCTCTAGTCACCTTTCAATCAAAAATCAAGGCCAAAAGACCAAAATACCCCTGAATTTCGGGCCAAAGTCCCACGGACTCCCTGTGCAAATTTTCTGAAATTGCCAGCAAGCCCCTCAAAATTCCAAAATACCAAAAAACCCTGAAAAACAGTCTAAGTCCGTTTGGACTCTTACTGCATTTTTCACCTATAAATAGAAGTTGCTATCAAAGCCAAAAGGGAGATTTTACTCCAAAAAAATCACATACCCCACGACCCAAACTGATTTTCACCCCTTCCGAGCTCCCGTTTTGTCTTGATTCGCGTGAAACTTCCGTATTTCGATCAAATATGCCCCTCACCACTCCGAAACACCGTTTCAAACTACTTTCCATGTCCCGTACACATCCCCGAGCCAAAGGAGTCGACCCTAGCCATAGGTATAACTCCCTCTCTCTAAATCTCTCGTTTCGTCTCGGTTTACGCGTCAGTTGTTATAACCGTTTCGAACAACGTTATTGAAATGTAAACGCCTCCGTCTAACGGGGTCCGATACGTTTTAGCCCCTCGATCCTCTTCTCTTCCCGTAAGAGAAGTAATCACGGGTTAAAATGGCGTTCCGACCCCATTTCGTTTACTTTTTATGTCATTTACCATTCCGGATCGATCGATCCGTCGATAGTCAATTACTTTCCGTCATTTACAATTCCGAGCCGTTTTGGCTCGTCGATCGTCATTTACAATTCCGAGCCATTTTGGCTCGTCGATCGTCATTTACAATTCCGAGCAGTTTTGGCTCGTTGATCGTCATTTACAATTCCGGATCGTTTGATTCCGTTGATACTGCTTTAAATACTGTCATTTACAAAGTACGACCCGTTTGGATCGTGATAGTATTTACTTTTCAAAGTCCGAGTCGCAACCCGATTCGTTGATTGCATGTCATTTAATACGCGTTTTTCCCGTAAAAATCGTTAACAATGTAATGCCTGGTTCAAAACCGGAGTTTGTCCTTCGAACTCTCTTTCAAAACGCGCGAAATGACGTTTGGCCTCCAAACGCTCATCTTCAAACTAAAAGCCGCCATTTGACACATAAAATCATTAATACGTTTTTTTCCCGTAAAAATCGTTAACAATGACTCGCCCGATTCAAAATCGGAGTTCGTCCTTCGAACTCTCTTTCAAAAGCTCAAAATCGACGTTTGCCACGCAAACGCTCATTTCAAACTCAAAACCGACGTTTGTCATTCAAACGCTCGTCTTTTCAAACAAAGTCACCTAATCAACATTTGACATTCAAACCAAGATTAAGCTTGTCATTCAAGCCCCCATTTCAAAACACACACACACACACGTTTTCGAGAAAGGTAGAAAGACTCGTCATGCGAGGCGTTTCGGGTGATCTCGTAATACTCTTCCCGAAACGTAACGTGACCTCCGAACCTAACAATCTCTGTTACTCAAAGCTTTTTACTCGTTTTTTCTACCAATAAAAATGATCCCCTGTTTTCAAAGCCTTTTCCTAAGTTTTTGCTACCAATAAAAACGACACCATTTTCACAATAGCCGTTTCTCAACGTTTGGGCTCAAAATACAAAAACCGTGTGGCAACTCCTCATTTTCCTTCCCATGAAGCGAGGTCTCAGACACCAACCCCCCGCGAAAGACAACTGCATTTCGCGTCCGCGCGAAATCCCGGGTAATTTCAGTAGCCAACCAATTAACAAAAGGCCCTACAGGTGCCCTTACTTTCAGAAGTCAGAGATTGAGAAGATAGTTACTGAGTTGTTAGCTCAGGGAGTGATACAACCTAGCTGTAGTCCCTTTGCTTCTCCAGTATTGTTAGTCAAGAAGAAGGATGGGAGCTGGAGGATGTGCATAGATTATAGGGAGCTTAACCACTTGACAATAAAGGACAAGTTTCCCATACCAATCATTGATGAACTTCTGGATGAACTACATGGATCCAAGTATTATACCAAGCTGGATCTGAGGTTTAGTTACCATCAGATCTGAGTGAGGGAAGAAGACATTCATAAGACAGCCTTTAGGACACACAGTGGGCATTATGAGTTCAAGGTCATGCCTTTGGGTTAACCAATGCACCAGCAACATTTCAGGCCCTCATGAATTTAGTTTTCCAGGATTTTATGAGGAAATTCATACTGGTTTTTTTTTATGATATACTCATTTACAACCCTACCTTGGAATCTCATTTGATGCATATAAGACTGACATTGGAGAGACTAAGGGAACATCAGTTGTTTGTCAAGAAAAGTAAGTGTACTTTTGGACAATCCAAGGTAGAGTATTTGGGTCACATTGTTACTGGGCAAGGAGTGGCAACTGACCCTAGCAAGATTGATAGTATGAGCAATTGGCCTACACCTACCAATGTCAAGAGTTTAAGGGGTTTTTTGGGCCTTACTGGATATTATAGATGGTTTATCAGGCGCTACGGGGTTATTAGTAAGCCATTGACAAGATTGTTACAAAAGAATGCCTTCCAGTGAGATGAATTAGCATAGAGAGCTTTCCAAGCATTGAAGAGAGCAATGGTCACTGCCCCTGTGTTAGCCATGCCAGATTTTTCACAAAGCTTTATACTGGAGACTGATGCTTGTTACAGTGGGATTGGGGCTGTCTTGATGCAACAAAACAGACCTATTGCATACATCAGCAAGGCCCTAGAGCCTAAGCATCTGGGCATGTCAACTTACGAGAAAGAATTTCTTGCCATTGTTTTTGCTGTGGAGAAATGGAGACACTATTTGTGTGGCCATCACTTCCACATTAAGACAGATCATGAGAGCTTGAAACAACTAATAATAGACCAAAAAGTCACAAGTGTTTTGCAATAGAAGTGGATCTCTAAACTTTTGGGTTATGATTACTCTATAACATACAAAAAAGGAGTCGAAAACAAAGTAGCAGATGCTCTATCTAGGAGATTTGAGGAACAGAAGGAGGGGTTGACAATAAAATATAAACCTGGAGAGGTGGTATATTTTGCCATTAATGTGTTACAACCTGTATGGGTGAGGGAATTGATAGCTAGCATGGAAGGGGATGAAGATATAGAGAAGATTGTGGAAGGAATAATCATCAATGCTACTGACTTCCTTGATTATACCTTCCTCAATGGGTTACTCAGGTATAAGGGTAAACTTTGGGTGGGCAGTAAAGGAGAATTGAGGGATAAGATTATCTTAGAGCTACACCACTCACCCTTAGGGGGACACTCAGGAATTCAGGGTACATTTAAAAGAGTTTCTCAATACTTTTATTGGCCTAGCATGAAGAAAGATGTGCAGACAAGTATAGCTCCATCTGATGTATGCCAGCAGAATAAGACATAAAATATCTTTCCTACTGGCATCTTGCAACCTTTACAAGTTCCTACTCAACCTTGGGCTGACATTGTAATGGATTTCATTGAGAGATTACCTAATTCACAGTAGTGGGACTCTATCTTAGTGGTCATTGACAGGTTTACCAAGTATGCTCACTTTGTTCCATTGAAACACCCCTACACCCCTACACAACATATGATATTGCCAACGTCTTCATCGATAATGTATACAAGTGTCATGGGTTAACTGTTTCTATTACTTCAGACAGAGATAATGTATTCCTAAGTCAATTTTGGCAGTCCCTATTTTCATTGTTAGGCACTACCCTCAACTTAAGCACTGCATACCATCCCCAAACTGATGGACAAACAGAGAGGTTGAACAGGTGTTTAGAGTAATATCTAAGGGCTGTTACTTGTGCCAAACCTAAACAGTGGTCCCAATGGTTGACTTTAGCTGAGTGGTGGTATAATACCAACTACCACACAGCATTAAAAATGACCCCATTTGAGGCTCTCTATGGCTACCCTCCTCCCCAAACTCTATTTTATCATGAGCAGTACACCAAGGTAGAAGCTGTCAATGAATTCTTAAAGGAGAGAGATAGGCAGATTAAAGGATTGAGGGAGACCTTACTGGAAGCTCAACAAAGAATGAAAACTTTTGCCGATAAGAAGAGAACTGAGAGGGTGTTCCAAGTGGGATATTGGGTATACCTAAAGCTGCAACCCTACAGGAAAACCTCAGTAGCTATAAAGAGGAATTTGAAGCTATCCCCAAAGTATTTTGGCCCTTTTTAGATCACTGCCAAGGTAGGAAATGTGGCCTACAAACTGGATCTCCTTAGCAACTCAAAAATTCACCCAGTTTTCCATGTGTCTCTTCTGAAGCCTAGAATCGGAGACCATGTCACCCCAAATCCTTCCTTGCCATTCACAGGTGAAGATGGACAGTTCTTGGTTGAGCCGATTGCAATTTTGGATAGACGTTTAGTGAGACAAGGCAACAAACCAGTTGTACAAGTTCTGATTCAGTGGTCGAATGCCTTGCCAGAGGATGCAACTTGGGAAGACTAGCCAATAATCGCAGTTAATTTTCCAAATTTTAATCCTTGAGACAAGGATTATTCGAAGGAAAGGGGAATGTCATATTTTAGGGTTCCTTCGATTTGGGAGTTACCGTTGTGTTTGAAAGGGGAAGCTTGCGACATCGTTTGATTAAATAAATGTTAGTTAGTTAGTTGGTTAATACGTATTGAAGTAGCGTTTGTAGTAGGCGCGTTTTCAATTAATGAGGAACGTTGTCGTTTCAATTACATTAGGTTGTTATATGGTTGTTCCTTGGAATGGTGTCATTTTATTGTGTTTGCCATTTTTGGCATAACAGCCATGTGCAGGTGTGGTTTATCAGCACTGTGAGTGCTAGCAAATTCCATTATGAAATTAACAAACTATTATTCCCTTTCTCTCTCCAATATTCTCTCTCTAAAGTTCTTTCTCTCTCTTGTCTACATCTCTCTCCTCTGTTAATCTTCTTCCTCTATCAATTTCTGCCATTTTCATTACTCAGTTCATAACAGCTACTACTCCCTCCGCACCAAAATGAATGTAGATCAGAAACATTGTCAAACACAAAGACACACGGATGGAACCAGGTGTTCTGCCCCTTATTTACAAATCCAGCCTTGTCCAGTACCCTTTGGGAGGCATTTATTTTTTACATCAGCATAACCAAGAAATCTTGCTACATCGCAAGGCCGAGACAATCGCTTGAGCACAATAGTTAATTAGCCTTATACTTATCATCTCCAAACTAGAAAAGGTGAAAACCCGAATCGTGGGTTATTTGATACAACAAACAAGCAGTAAATTCTAAGGAGATTATTACATTGGTTGATCTTAGGAGCATGGGCAAAAAAATCAAACGGTTGGTGGGCATAGTGCGATTGGGTCCATACTAATTAATTGACTCACTCATTGGGCCTCCCTCATAACAACACAAATCCCTTTAGCTATCTCAAATATTTGTTGAAATCAACACCGACTCATATATCGGGAACTCTCCGGAGTGGAGATTTTTACATTGTTCCAGCTCTCACATGCTCTTTTATTGAAGAATCCAGAATTTCTAAGGTCACTGCAATTGATGAAGAGCAGGGAAGCTTCTAGAAAAATCAAGCCTTCTCCAACAAACTTAATTTGCCTCAAGAAATTGCACCGCCATGGATGGAAGGATGAGATACATCGTGAAGTAATCTTCATCGACCTAGGCTAAGTATAAATAGGTAGGAAGGCTTTGTGGGTGCTGTATAATCCTGAGAGAAAAAGAGTCCAGCCTTAGTCTTTGGTGGCTAGGTTCCAGTGTGTGGCAGTCTATAGAGTGTGTGCATTAGGCACTTGTACTTTATCCTTTTGTAAGTTTACTCTAGTAATAATGATAGTGGATTATAATTATTACTTGTGGTTCGCCAATTCGGATATGAAAATTCAACAATCTGGTATCAGAGCGGTACGATCCGGGATCGTGGGAACCGTTGCAGAGACGTTACGAGTTCGATACACTATCCGGGACAGTGAAGCACGTTAGTTTGGGACCTCGTTTACTTGATAATATGTGGGAGAAGTGTATCAAGTCACCATTACAGATATTATTGGCACAACTTCCGGCATGGAGAGACTGAATGAGTACAACTATCGTGATTGGCGAACGTGTATCAAGTCCTACCTTAAAGGACATGACTTATGGAACATTGTAGACGACACGGAGACCTCACCGCTCGAGAACAACATGGAGCAGCTCTGCAAATGGGAAATTAAAGCTGGGAAGGCTTTATATACAATCAAGAAGACTATCGACAAAAGTATGCTCGCACGCATTGAAGATATCGAGGTACCAAAAGAAGCATGGGATGCTTTAGCTGCTCTCTTCTCAAAGAAAAATGTTGCCCGACTACAGCTCATGGAAAGAGAGCTTATGAATACGTCATAAGGTACGTATTCGGTCGGTGATTATTTCTTTAAAATTAGAAACTTATGCCGTGAAATAGAGCAATTGGATCCCAATTCAAAAATCGGAGAAGATCGGATGCGTAGAATAATAATCAACGGTTTAAACCCCGAATATTCTGCGTTTATCACATCAATTCAAGGTTGTCTTGTACAACCGTCATTAATAGATTTAGAAAATCTATTAGCCAACCAAGAAGCCCTCACAAAAAAATGGCAGGAGTATCATTAAATAATACAGAAGAGGCACTCTTCAGCAACCGAGGCCAACCACGAAATGATAGTGGTACATGGAAAAAACGTGAAGATGACAAAGAAAAGTCAAATAGGCAGCGTCAACGTAGTCACCAACCAGGGGAATCTCATAGACGCCCTCAAAGAGGGGGAGCTCAAAAACGCCAATGCTATAGATCTCGGCCACATGGGAATAGACGTGATGGTAACGAGTGTTGCAATTGTGGCAAGAAGGGTCACTTTGCTCGGGACTGTAGATCGAGGAGAAGGTCATTGGAAGGCAACGTGGTGACGTTAGGAGGTCATCAAGAAGATAATAGCGAGGAAGAGTGGGACCTAGAAGTGTCCTACGTAGTAGAAGATTCCTCTGGAAGCTTCTCAGATGACAAGAACGACTTTGAAGAACGTTTTCAAGATAATGTGGAAGAGGTGACAACTGCAAGTGTCAACGTGGAGATTGAAGACCGAGCACTCATCGCAACTACTCAGAAGCTAGTCGACTATAACAAGGATTGGATTGTCGACTATGGATGCTCTAACCATATGACACGAGACCAAGAGAAGCTTAGTTGCATGTCTGAGTACAAGGGAGGTTGAGTTGTCATGACAGCTAACAATTCAAGAATGTCAATTGCTCATATTGGCAAGATGAAGATTGTGCCACGATTTAGTCCTCATCAAGCCCAGTTATAGAATGTGTTTCACGTACCATACATGAAGAAGAATTTATTGTATGTGTCTCAGTTGATGTCTCCGGGGAATTATGTCGTGTTTGGACCAAAAGATGTCATGGTTTATCGAGATTTTAGGATTAATTGCAAGCCGTTCATGGAAGGCAAACGAGTGTAGTCTATCTATGTGATGTCAGCAGAATTAGCGTACATAGATAAGATAAGGAGGAGTGAGACTGTGGACATATGGCATGCACGGTTGGGGCATGTCAGCTATCACACTCCAAGAAATATGATGATAGGGTCAATGGTGAAAGGACTACCATCTAGATATTCATATTGATACAATCTGTACCGATTACCAGTACGGTAAGGCGCATCCGTTGCCTTATGATGAGTCAAAGTTCAGAGCCAGAGAACCATTGGAGTTGGTACAGTCATATGTATTTTGTCGAGTAAAGCAGCCATCATGCGTGGGTACGAGATACATGGTGACGTTCACTTTGGATAAATTTATAGAATTTAAGGAAGACGTAGAAAATAAGGTTGGAAGAAATATACGATGCTTGAGGACGGACAATGATGGAGAATATATGTCAGATGTATTCTCTCGCTATCTGCGTGAGTGCAAGATCAAACGACAATTGACATATCCAGGTACTCCTCTACATAACGGTATAGCTGAAAGAAAGAATAGACATCTAGCAGAGACCTGTCAAAGTATGTTGCATGCCAAAAATGTTCATACACGGTTTTGGGCTGAGTGCATGAAAACAGCGGCATACGTAATAAATAGGCTACCACAAGTAAAGCTGGGATTTGTCTCTCCTTTCCAAAAACTATGGCACACCAAGCCTACGGTAGGTCACTTTAGAGTATTTGAATGTGTATGTTATAGCTTCATACCCGATCATCTATGGTCGAAATTTGACAAGAAGGTTGTACAGTGCATATTCATTGGCTACGACAGCGAAAGAAAAGGATGGAAATGTTACGACCCTGCAACAGGTCATTGCCACATATCAATAAATGTGGTGTTTGATGAAGCATCATCTTGGTGGTCACCACAACATACATCGCTCCCAGACTCAAAGGAAATAGAAGAGAAGTTACAAGAGAAGTTTGTGGATAAAAAAAGTGAAGGGGTGACTAGTCATCCTGAAGTGTTTAAAGAATCGCCACTAGTCATAGAAGAAGAACACAAGCCAACCTCTCCAGGAGAATTTGATCAAATCGGAAGTCCATGGAGCACTGGTGTTCATAGAAGTCAAGAAGAACATCAACCAAGCTCACAAGAAGAATCTAGAGAAGGTGGTCAAGATGCAGAAACACAACAACATTCAGTAAGGAGGTCGAATCGTCAACGAAGAGCAAATCCAAAGCATGCAAATGTTGCACTTACTAAAGATACCAACGTGACAAAACCTTCAACGTTTAAAGAAGCATCTCAAGATCCTAAATGGAGAAAAGCAATGGACGAGGAGATGGCAGCACTCAAGTAAAATGAGACATGGGATTCGGTTCCGAAGCCCAAAGATGTAAAACCCATAACGTGTAAGTGGGTTTACAAAGTAAAGACACGCCCCGATAGTTCAATCGAGAGATATAAAGCACGATTAGCGGCTTGTGGGTTCTCTCAACAATATGGACTAGACTATGATGAAACATTAGTCTTGTGGCGAAGATTATCACTGATCGTGTGCTTAGTATTGGCGGCTAGCAAGTCATGGAAATTTGGCAAATGGACGTTAAAAATGCCTTCTTGCATGGAGAAGTTGATCGAGACATCTACATGGACCAACCACAAGGATATGAAAGGAAGGATCGATCGGAGTACATGTGAAAATTAAGAAAAGCAATATGCGGACTAAAGCAGGCGCCTAGAGCCTGGTACAGAAATATTGCCGAATTTTTGGTTTAAAGCTGATATGTTCTGGCACCGACAGATTCTAGTTTGTTCGTCAAGTTTGAACAAGGTAAACTAGCTGTCGTGCTAGTTTACGTTGATGATTTGATCATCACATGTGACATTGTGTGTTCGATTTCAAATGAAGGAGCTTGGAGAGCTAAAGCACTTTCTTGGGCTTGAAGTTGATCATGACGATGTATTGACAATTGGTAGGTAGCCTAATCTACTTAACCCTAACAAGGCCAGACATCGCATTTGCAGTGGGAGCAGTAAGTCGATTCATGCAAAAACCAAAGAAGCCACACTTGGAAGCTGTAAGAAGAATATTGAGATATGTAAAGGGAACAATCGGCTATGGGCTTCTATATCAGAAAGGCATATATCACAATATAATTGGATAATGTGATGCAGATTACGCAGGAGATCATGATACACGACGCTCGACGATCGGGTATATGTTCAGTCTTGGCTCGGGAGCAATCTTGTGGTGTAGCAAGAGACAATCGACCATGTCATTGCCTACCACTGAAGAAAAGTATAGAGCAGCAACAATGGCAGATCAATAAAGTACTTGGTTGATGAAAATATTAGAGGATCTACATCAATCTACAGATTACGTAATAGAGCTACATTGTGACAATCAATCAGCTATTCGTCTAGCCGAAAATCCAGTATTCCATGCTCGGATGAAACATGTGGAAATGCACCACCATTTCATAAGAGAAAAAGTACTGGGGGGAAAAAATACAAATGTGCCAGATCAAAACAGGGGACCAAATTGCAAATGTGTTCACCAAGAGTCTTAGTGCAAAGAAGTTCGAGGAGTTCCGAGAAACAATATGTGTGACTACACGAAGAAAGAGTCGGCGTTGAAGGGGAGTGTTGAAATCAACACCGACTCATATGTCGGGAACTCTCCGGAGACTTTTACATTGTTACAGCTCTCACATGCTCTGTTATTGAAGAATCCATAATTTCTAAGGTCACTACAATTGATGAAGAGCAGGGAAGCTTCTGTAATAATCAAGTCTTCTTCAACAAACTTAATTTGCCTCAAGAAATTGCACGGGTATAGATGGAAGGATCGAGATACATCGTGAAGTAACCTTCATCGATCTAGGATAAGTATACATAGGTAGAAAGGCTTTGTGGGTAGTGTGTATTCGTGAGAGAAAAAGAGTCCAACCTTACTCTTTGGTGGCTAGGTTTTAGTGTGGTAGTCTATAAAGGGATTTATTCCCCAAGTGCCCCTATGTTCAGATTTTATGTCATTTTAAGGAGCCCCATTTTGTAAATCATAAATAAAGGTTTAAATCCAAATTATATTTCCCCTCACACCCCTCGCTTCCGATCCCGCTATTTTAATAGAAATATGATCTTCCTATTTTACCCTCATATATATACTCTTTTTTAACCTAGGGTTTCAGTTTCTTGTTTTTTTTAAGAGAGAGGCGATTGGCGATCGCGATTTTGCGATTTGGGAGATTTCTCGGCGATAAACACTAGATCTAGTGTTTTCTCGTTTGATTTCTGCAGGTTTCAAGGTTTTTTGTGTTCGTGGTATGTTGTTGAAGTTGAAGCCTCGTCTGCAAAAATGGGTAGAAATCTATTGCGAATTTATTCTATTATAGTATCTTAATTTGCTTTTAGTTGATATTGTTGTGTTTAAATTACTTTTATATGTTTATATATATATGTTTATTGAATTTTGTTTTATTTATATATTATCTACAGATCATATACATTCCCAAAATCACTTGCTATGAATTCAAATGTAATGGCAATCTTCAAGTTTGGGGATTTCACAGCTATTGCTATGTTTTCTCAGTTTTCATCATTTGATTCTATTGTTGAATTTATTTGTTCGAGGTGGGCCACTTTGAAAAGGGATACTCTATCTCTATGTTACGTATTACCTAGCAATCCTTGTTGTATGTTGATTAATGAAGAAGATTTTATGTGCATGAGTATGTTGGTTCATCGGAACAGACTTGATTGCATAGATATTCGTGTGAATGAAAGTGGTGATTCTAGTATGAATGATGGGGGAGTTGAATCATCTAAATCTGTTGGTCACTGTGGTATTGAATCTGGTGATATTGAGTTTAGTAGTAGTGGTAGTAGTCGTAACCATGTTGCTGTGAACTTTTTCCGTCATAAAGAGAAGGTGCTAAAAAGTACAGAATGGGCAACTGCAATTCAAAAGGTTGATCAGATATTTGAAGGGGGTTGTCCAGAGTTTAGAAATGCACTTTGTAAGTTTGCTACAGAAGTTGGATTTGAATTTGAATATCTAAAAAATGACAGAAAGCGTGTTACTGCTCAGTGTAGATATAAAGTGGACAAAGGTTGTCCTTGGAGGATTCACGCATCAGTTGAAAAGGTTAATGGATTTCTCTATATTAGGATGTATGTTCCAAACCATACATGCATAGATATTGTTAATAATGGGTTTGGACAAGGTCAAAGGTTGAATTCTGGTGTAATTGCAAGTGTTTTAATTGATGATGTTAGAAGTAATCCATCTATTAGGCTAAATGATGTTGTTAATTCCTAAGGATTATGGGCTTGAAGTGTCATACAAATCAGTTTGGAGAGGCATTGAGAAGGCAAAGGAAGCTGTGATTGGTGACGCGGGTTTATCATATGACAATATGAGAGATTACTTTGATAAAATAAAAGAGTTAGACCCATGTTTTCAATTTAAGATTTATTATGATCATGAGACGTCTCGTTTTGAGCGTTGTTTTGTTGCATTTGGTGCATGTCTACATGGATTTAAATTATGTCGGCCTATGTTATTTCTTGATGGGACATTTCTTTATGGAAAGTACAAAGGGACTCTTTTGGCAGCAACAACGAAGGATGGGAATAATGGTATGAAACTTGTCTTTTACCTTAGTTATAGGACATGAATTTATTTTTGTTTTTTAATTGAAATTACATTTATTATTTACTTTCTTTTATGATTGTAGGTCTTTTCCATGTTGCTTTTTCACTTGTAGGCTCTGAAAATATAGAAAATTGGACATGGTTTCTTGACAATGTGAAACCTCACATTAATGAAAGGACAATGACATTCATTTTGGATCGACATAAAGGGATCATCAAAGCAGTTAAGGATATTATGCCCTCTTCAGCGCATTCATTTTGTATGTTTCATATGAGGAACAATCTGAGGGACAAACTGAAAGGATGTTCAGTAGAGCTTCGCTCAAATATGCTTCATAAATTTTCTCAGTGTTCGTTAGCTCCAACGCATGATCTTTTTCAATTTTATTTGAGTGAAATGAAGAAAGAAGGTGGTACTAAGGTTGAATAATTTATGGATGCTCTTCCAGTTGCCAACTTTGCGAGTGCTTATTTTCCGGGGAAGCGCTATGGTGAGATGTGCTCAAATGCTGCAGAGACTTTTAACTCTCAGATAAAAGACTATAAGGGGCTGCCAGTTTTGGAATTAATTGATCAAATCCGCTTGAAGGTGATGGAGAGAATGTTCAAGCGCAGACAGGAATCTCTGAGTTGGAATACAAAATTGTGTCCATTGAAGGAGAAGAAATACAAAGGAAGGTTCGAGTATGGCAAGTCATGGACTATCACTCCTTCAAATGAACATTTATTTGAAGTTCACTCTGAACCATCCATGTCAGTTGATATTCAGCAGTCCAAATGCGCATGTGGGAAGTGGCAGCATGAAGGTTTTCCATGCATTAATGTCATTGCAGTTTTGTCAAGGACAAGAGAAGGTGCCTTACCATTTATTGAGCCTTATTTCTACACAAGTCACTACAAGCAGTGTTATGCTCTTTCTATTACTCCTGTTCCTTCATTTGGTAAACGTGTGGTTGCTAAGGAAGTTGTCATACTTCCTCCTGCAACTAAACGTCCTCCAGGCAGGCCAAGAAAGACTCGGTTTCCTTCTAGAGGAGAGGTTGCAAAAAAAAGGAAGACGACATTCTCTCGTTGTGGGAAATTAGGATATCACAATAAAAGGACATGCAAAGAACCTTTGCAGTTAGAACTATAGGCTTTTAATTAGACATTGTTCTTCATTTCATACATTCAATTAGTTGATTTTACTCAGGGGTTTGAATGATTTTTTATTGGATTATTATTATTTTGATTTATATACAAGGTAGTGTTTATGAAGGCTTTGTTAATGATTTGTGGCTGATTGTGATTTTTTTAATGTCTTATACCTTATTGTAAGTACCCCAATCAAGATCACTCCTCATCCAACGCACGGGAAACACCGCAGACTCACACAAACATGATCTCGAACACCCGTAGCCTTCAAAAACCCCCAAAAACCACCAACCAAACTAATGGGGGGGCTATTCTGGGATAAAAAAGTACAAAAGGACTTTTTAGGAATTTTGGAAAATTTGGAAAAGCAACATCAGTCCGTGCGGACCACTTTGCTTCCAGACATCATAATTACAAAATTCTCTTAAAGTCCACAATATTCCCTTAAATCCGGAAAAACCAAAAATTTGGTTTTGCAAGCAAGGTCCGTGCGGACCACTTTGTACATTTCCAAGCCTATTAATAGAGGGCTCCCCCTCTCATTTTTCACATACCTCCATTCTCTCCTCTCTCCCCCCCAGCCTTCAGGCTCCCCTCTAAGTCCTCTCGAGGCACTCCCGGTCCCTTTCGGTTCCCTCCGGGGCATTCCGAGGCCCCTCGTGATACTTCGAAGCCCTGTCGAGCCCTCCTGAGATGCTCCCGAGCTGCCCCGAGGCACTCCCGAGGCATCCCAAAGCCTTTCCGGTCCATCTCGAGGCATTCCGGTCCATCCCGAGGTATCCCGTTACATCCCGAAGCCCTGTCGGACAATCCCGGTCCGTTCCGAAGCACGCCGGAACTCTGCCCGAGCACAACCGACGATCCCGACGCACGCCGGACCTCTGCCTGAGTCTAGTCAACGATCCCTGCGATCCCAACGCACGCCGAAACTCTGCCCGAGTACACACCTGACAATCCCGAGGCACGCCGAAGCTCTGTCCGTAGA
The DNA here is from genome assembly GCA_022495995.1 of Adenophora triphylla var. japonica. Lineage (NCBI taxonomy): Eukaryota > Viridiplantae > Streptophyta > Magnoliopsida > Asterales > Campanulaceae > Adenophora > Adenophora triphylla. The sequence continues at coordinate 26,908 of JAFEMH010003326.1, forward strand.
CACCGGCACGTCCCGATGCCATCCCGGTCCGTCCCGGAACACTAATCAACACTCAAACACTATTCCCAAGTGGAAGACAGACACGAACCAACATTGGTAAGGTTTCCTTCCATTACTATTTCAATACATAGCGTACGATGTAGACATCATACACAGCATGCATTTTTAAAGCACATACACACACACACACAACTTTTAAAGAAAGAAGGGGTATCGAAAGACTCGTTTTTACGAGGCGACTCGGGTGCGCTCTACTATGCCCTTCCCGAGGAGTAATCTAACCTCCGAACTCAAAAATCTCATCACACAACAACAGTTTTTAAACTAAGCCTTTTTTCAATATTTTGGGCTAAATCAAAATGGCGTGGCGACTCTACAAACAAAAACGCAGCGAGACACCTCCTCGACCAACGAGCGAAGCGAGATGCCGGGGCCCGCGCGCGAGCCTGATCCGGGTAATTTCAGTTGGCAACTCTGCTAGGGATATTTTGTTTTAAAAAAAAAACTTTTAAACAAAAACAAAAGATTTTTAAAATAATGATGAGGGTCAAACTTTCATTTTACCCCTTTCTTTAACTATTGTGTGTGTGTGCATGTGCTTTACTTTTTATTTACAAAAAAAATAAAATACAAAAAAATGCATCAATATACATCTGTGTACATACATTTAAAATTCTTCAAAAAACTTCTGTTTTACTCAGAAAAAGAATTTTAGTGACCACACACTACTCGCATTGTTGCCTCGGTACACCGCACGCTACGCGTACTTGCTGCCTCGGTACACTACACACTACAACCCTCAACCCGGAGTGGTCTAAGTTGCAGTCCGTTTGGTCTTCTTAGGCCTCTTGGACGCGCACGGGATCATTCCAAAAATCCCATCCTAGCCAGTGTCAACCCTGCACGCTTGCATCACACTCTGTCCAGACTCGGTTGGTTTTTACCCAGTCCGTGTCATACAGCTTGGATACATATCCCATGCCGGCCATTTTTCTGGGTCAAAGCTCGGAACTCAAGATCCCTTGCGCAAGCAAAACAATGAAAGGTCATGCTAAAATCTTGACCCGATCTTGATTTTCGAAGCTACACCCAGACGATGCTCCGTCCCAGATATACATCCATGCCCATATGACATCATGTCATCAAGCCTTTGATACGTCAGCCATGACAATATGACCTAGCTAATGCCTAACGTCACAGATCCCTTGCGCAAGCAAGGTAAAGAGAGGTCATGCCGAACTCTTGACCAGATCTTGACTCAGGTGTCGGCTCGGCTCACTATTCACATGGCCGACGCATTAAAACGAACATGACAGGCTCGGTCCTTAGGTTCGATTTTTCTTTTAGGCCGGTGGAAACCGCTTGCCCTATAGGACCCTCGCCCGGGGCTGTCCACCCCGGGATGTCGAAATACAGGTGCAAAATGAGGGGCTTATAGCCGCACAGATGGTCTCCACTGACCCAGGATCTACCATAGTTGCGAAAAAAAAGAGCAATCTTTTCTAACCTACCTAGGATTCTAAGAAAACACTGTTTTAAGTAAATTAAAACAACAAAAAATCATAAATAAATAACGAAAACTGCATGTCACATGAGCTTTCCTCCCTTTATCCAAAAAAGGCCTTCCCATGTCTAAATCTTACCCGTCACCCCCTCCAGCGAACCGAGAGTGGTTGAGAGTACCCGGGAGCCGCCTTTTCGCATCGGGTTACAAGGTTCACAAACTCTTTCTGTTCAGTCCGAACAGTTCGCTACTCCCCTATGGCGGGATCAACAGACAACAGTGAGAGAAACGGAACCCCTCCACTGAGAAACCTCCAGACAATGGAGGAGGTGCTGCGAGCCTTCGAAACTCTCAAGAAGCGCCAGGAAGAGCAGCAAGCCTGGATCGTAGACACCATGCGCCGCCGCGGAGCCGTGGCCGTTCCCCAAACAGATGGGACTTTCATTCTCATAGAAGACGAAGAAATACCGGCTCCCCCGGTCTCTTAAAGCTACCAGCATGTCCCACCTCCGCCAAGCTACGAGATCCCAGCAACGCAAAGCAGCTCTCGCTCAAAGCTTCATTCGGGCATCAGTCAAGCAGCTCCGATCTGTCCGCCTCAGCACAGCCAATTTCCCGGCCCTACGCCCCAAGCTCAATATCAACAGCACACATACGGACCTGCCCTGCCAAATCCCAATGCATCCCGGTATCCCCCGGGATTCAATCCCTTGCCTCTATATGAGCATCGCAGCCATAACCTGAAATCCCAATGTTTACCCGGGACAGACATCCCAAGCGGATATCCCGACATTTCAAACCTACCACCCGCTGGTCTGCCACTTGGGGCTAATGAAACATTTTCCCAATTCCCAAACACAACCCTTAGCGGCCCAGGCAATCACGCCCTCAATTTCAACAACCAAGGGTACGGGATGGTATACACTCAACTACCTCCTCAAGACTCTCGAATGGCGATCCCATCAGCCAAACCACCTCCATCTTCGGTTTCCATCCCCGAAAATGGCAACTTGCCTCAACCTACTGACCCTCACATAGCTTGGTTGATCGAACAGATGAAGGACATGCAATGCAAACTGGACAACTCTCGGAAGGACTCCCTCATGCCCACAGATGCGAATAAGGTGGTCCCCCTACCTCCAAAATTCAGAATGCCGAAAATGGAAAAGTTTGATGGGACAGAATGCCCGAAAACCCACATCGACACCTATGTCTTGGGTATGAGAGCCAAAGGGGCCACCCCTCAACAAATGGCGGATCACTTCCAACATTCCCTCAAATCCACAACATTAAGGTGGTTCCTCAACATAAAGGCAGAAAACCGCTCCACGTGGGACCAAAACAGTGAAATCTTCCTAGAGAAGTACCGCGCCAACCTCGAATGGGAAACAAACCGCCATGATCTGCAAGCCACCGAGCAAAAGGATGACGAACTAGTAGGCGAGTTCTACAAAAGGTGGAACTGGAAGCTAAGCGAGATAATGGATCTGCTTTCAAAAGAGGAGCAAATGGACATCTTCCACTCCTGCCTCAAACAATCTCTGAGGATCATGATCAGCCATCACTTCTATCCAGACCTCCGTGCCATGGTCAACGCCGGAACCAAGTTCGAAAAGACCTTAAGTCTCTAGAAGACAACAGCAACTCCTGCTTCGTCCTATCGCTATCGGACAAACCTGTCAAATCCAGCACCCATCCCAAACAAAGGAAAGGAAGTAGCTGGAACAGTCTACTACATCCAGAACGGAGCTCAAGTAAACCGCGATCAAGCACCCCCGAGGAACAACAATCTCCCTCGCATACAACAGTTCCAGCATTTTGACAACCTCGAAATGCCCCTGGGCCCAAGTGTTTGAAGAATTGGTGAAGCGGAATCTCCTCAAACCTCTCGAGAATTTCAATCCAAAGACTATCAAACCCAATATGGATAGGAGCAAGTACTGCGCCTTCCACAACTACCCCGGTCACACCACCGACGATTTCTTCGTGCTAAAGCAAGTGGTCCAGGGACTCATCGAAGAAGGAAAATTGGAACGCCCCTGTGGCCCCAACACAATCGGAAATCCGTTCCCCCGAAACGACAGGGTGAACATGATAGCCTTCAGCGAGACTCCATGCAAGAGTAAGTCCCCTGCTATCTCTGAAACTGTCAACATGCTATCCCGCTACGACTGGGAATGCGAAACCAGAGTCAAACGTTCCCGTAACCGGGAATCCAGACAAGAACATCCAAGGATGACTATCTCCCTACGATCTCTGCCACAATCAAGACATACCAATGGATGGATCGAACACTCCCCAGAGGAGACTGAATCAAATGGCAGCACCGGAAGCGGTCTAACCTTCACAGATGCAGACTTGCCGATATGTGAAAACAGACACAACGAGGCCCTCCTCATCCTCATAAAGATAGAGAGGTTCTACCTCCCAAACGTCTTGGTCAACAATGGCTCTGCAGTCAACATCATTGCCTTGCACACAATAAAATGACTCCGTGTCGACCGCTCCTTGATGAGACCTTCACCTCGGATAATCCGAGCTTACGACTCAACTCCGCGCTGAGTCGTAGGAGTAATTTATCTGAGGATCCAATTCAACGAACAAATGAAGTCGGTAGAATTCCAAGTTGTGGAAATCAACTCGACCTTCTCCGCCCTACTGGGACGACCTTGGCTGCACCAGATGAAAGCAGTATCATCTACTCTCCACCAATGTGTGAAATTCATCAACGCCAACGGAAACCTCGAAGTGATCCGCGGGAACAGCACAATGGAAAGCTCTTGGCCAGCAAGATATGACCCAGAAGAAGGTCCCGACATGACCAAGTATTCCTCTGCAGACGAGTCTCCAGTCATGATTCGCTACGAAAAAGATCCCTACATCCACGCTCTAAGCCGTGACGAGTTAGAGATCGAAGAACTCATGGGCCAAGACGACAATTATGAATTATGCGACTGCGAAGAATGCATGAAGGAAGATCAAGAAATAGATGCCCAGATGGAACTTGACCAAGAAGTAGACTCATACTTCGCCGAAAATCCTCCAAAGGAAATTTGGCTCATCACCAACACGCTAGAGCAGGATAACCCTCATGCCGACACACTCGGATCTCACGGGGACAGCCATCACAGCATAGTCCAATTTAACATCCTGGTATCTGACCTGGAAGAACAATGGCGCGACCTCCTTCAAAGCCTAATCAGAGAAGGAGAGATAGCATGCCCCCTCGATTCAGACATCGTGAATGTCATCCAAGCAAAGATCTCAGATAAGGAAGCAGATTCTATGAAGATAATCAACATCAGCAAGAATCAACTCCGAATCAGTGAATGCTTCGCCCTCCTGGAAGAAGCTCTCCATGACTTCTATCATCAAGGCCCCCGGAGATCTGGTAGCAACACCAATGGAGGGACACCATCAAAGGAGCAACCTAAAACCTCCGCAATCTGGTTTGAAGTCGAACAGCATACAAGCCATCCTCCAGGAACGGCATCGACTGAAAAATGGCCACCAAAGCCATCGCCACCCTCTCTAGACCTACAGCCCGTAAAGAGCAATGAAGCCTGGTCCAATCCCTCATCGCCTAGAGTCTAGCTTCGAGTCATGTTGTATGTGAATTCAAGTCTTTCGAGTCATCTGATGGCTCTACGCCGGAAGATTGTGAGTCCATAATCAACAATGTATCCTCTCTACGCTTTCAATAAAAGGTCCGACCTTTCTAGATATCCTTCCATTGCATCTTTAACGAAATGATGAGTTAACTAAAACACGATTAGTTAATAACAATTCATCTAATACACATTAATTGAACATTGCATTAAACAAACCTTTAAGCATGTTGTCAAACAAGAGAAAAACCGGGCCCAAGCTGCCAAGAAGGTTTTAATCACAGTGAATTTGGGAACTGCTGAAGAGCCAAAAGAGACGCAAATCAGAAGCCTCTTCACCAGCGCAGTGCGTCAATCAGATCTTCTAATACCTCAAGAACGGAAAAACAACCTTCATGAACAAGGAAGGCCAACGCAAAGAAGGAATCAAAGCCAAGAGCACCGTGGCCCTAAAACGCCTTGCCTCTCACTTTGTCATCCTTGGGGACATGCTATACAAAAAACGCTACCAAGGACCGCTCCTACACTGCATTAGCCAGGAAAAAGCAAACGAGCTCATGAACGAAGTCCACAATGGGGCTTGCGGCCCCCACATGAACGCCAGAGCCCTGATGCAGATTATTCTTCGAATGGGCTACTACTGGATCTCCATGGAGGCAGACTGCATCCACTTTTTCTGAAGCTGCGACAAGTGCCAACGGTTCTCCAACCTCAATTATCTTCCTCCTCACGATCTCTAATGCATGACTATGCCCTGGCCCTTCGCCACGTGGGGAATTGACGTCATCGGAAAAATCGCTCCGCCAGGCAATAATGGCCACGAGTTCGTCTTGGTCGCCATCGACTACTTCACAAAATGGGTCAAAGCCAAGTCCTACAAGGTGCAAACTTCCAGAAAGGTCGCACATTTCCTCAAGGAAAACATCATATGCCGATACGGCATCCCAAATGAGGTCATATCAGACAACAGCTCCCACTTCGAAGGAGAATGCGACAGACTGTTGGCCGAATTCAAGATCACACGCCACAAGTCCTCTCCCTGCAGGCCGCAAACTAACGGCGCAATAGAAGCAGCAAACAAGACCCTCGAAAGAATCATCCGAAAAATGACCACACGAGGATGAGATTGGCCCGAGAAGCTGCACCTGGCACTTTGGGGCTACCGAACATCAGTCAGAACAGCCAGGGGAGATACTCCATTCGCCCTATTATACGGGATGGAAGCAGTACTGCCCGTTGAATTGGAAATTCCCTCACTCCGAGTGTTGCTGGAAAATGAGATCAATGAAGTCGAATGGCTCCGAAGACGACAAGACGAACTGGCTCTGCTAGACGAGCGTTGACTAAAGGCCATGGAGCACATCCGAGCCTACCAAAGCAGAATGGCCAGAGCTTTCGACAAGAAATTCAAGTCCCGAGACATCAGGAAGGCGATCTGGTACTCAAGGAAAAGCCTCCCACTCAAACCAACCCACTGGGAAATGGGAACCAACATGGATCGGCCCTTTCGTGGTTCAAAAGATCTTCTCCGGAGGTGCATGAAGCTGACAGACCTAGACGGCAATCCCTTCATGAATCCAGTCAACGGAAGCAAACTTCGCATATAATTCGCCTAAAGAAGATCAACTGTGCATCTCTTGGCACTCCTTGTAGTGTCGAACTACGCAGACCTGAGCCCTCTAGTCCGGGGTGAACGTAGGCAACCTTAATTGGTCCGGTCTAAAAACACACAAAAACAAAAAAGTTTGGATGCCGACCAAGGCTCACATCACACTATACACTTTCTAAAACATGTCTCCACCATCACCTTGACCAAGTCAATTGACGGCGGCAACATCAAAGGACAACAAAAGGTCACTCAACATTACAAGATTGACCCATGTCAACAAAAAGCTAGGGGCTTGCCTTCGCCCTCGTACGCTTAGAAAAAAAAACAAAGAGCTCAAGCAGAAGCTTTCAAAAAAAAGGAGCTCAAGAAGAAGCTTCACAAAAAAACGAGGCCAAGGACCCAGCGCCGACAAATAAGAAGCAAGGGAGTCACTGAAAAGACCGTCAAAAATGACTTGTCAAGGGACCATCCAACCTTCTCATCCAAACACAAAATCCAAACAAAAAAGGATGCCGTCAAGGCTCAGACTGCTTTAGTCCACAAATACAACAGAAAGATCCAAAGCTGGACGCCGCCAAGGCTCACAAAAGAAGCAAAAAAGCAAACAAGAGATCTTGCGTCTCGACAAAGATTTAAAAGTAAATCAGAAATCACTAACGGTTACAACATTTCTTGATGAGTTCAAGCACGGTCTACTCTCAAGTTCACAACATGCTAAAATACAGCTTAATGCTTAAAACAAATAATGTGTCTGCAATGCAATGAATGGATACTTAGGAGGTCATTCTGTGCCACCTGCGCTCGTCCCCTCGCCATTCTTACCTTTCTTCCCTCGTCCCCGGCGAGTCTTCTTTTGCTCCACGCGAGCCAACTCTGTCTCTCTCATTCTGAGATTAAGGGTCCTCCCCGTAGAGTCAAACAATCCAGCAGCTCACAGAGCTTCATTCGTCCGTGCCTCGGCCCGAATATCCTCCCTGCGAGTCTGTAAAAGAGGACCTCTCTCCGTCAGTCGATCAACTCGAGTCTCGTAGTCAAATAAAGCGTCTCATGTCACATTTTGAGGGTTAGACCAGGCTTCGGCACTTCTAAGGTTATAGCTAGGACGGCAACCTTGCCCCAGAATCGCTTCACGCCTGCTTCCCAAAACCACTTGGGACTGCCTGACATGCTGCTCGTACCAATCCAGGTACTCGGTGGTCAACACAACACTCTCCCGACGTCGAAGGAGCACCACAGGAGGGAAAGCAGAATACTTCCATACCCTCAGAAAATACAGAAAAGCATCAGAAGCTGCCATACAAAAAGAAGCCACCTCCGCAGTGGCGATGTCATCCCAGCCCAGCAAAGGCTCCTGCCTCATCCCGAACTACCGAGAAACAAGCGACGGAATATAGAAGGAGGACCAAGACAAACCTGGAACTCTGACAACATAGGACCCTTCCTGAAAGGCCCTCCTAGTCTCAATCCCCCAGTGAGGAACCCACCAAAGGATCTGATGCGTACCAAGCTGTGCCATCCAACTCGTCCAGGCAGACTGATCCATATCCAATACAAGAGGTCGCTGAGCAAACGTCCATGGGCTAAAAGACGCTGGAGACTCGGGTATGGCTTGAAGCCTCTCTCGCAACCACAAGGTAAGCAAAGCGGGGCTTCCCCCTCTTATGAACCTATCCCCAGTCGCCATAAGATCAATGCCATGAAGGGTCTCCCCCAGCACCAACGGACCAATATCCTCCCCGACTCGGCAGTGCCCTACCACATCCAGCAAAGCACCGTCACATACCCCAAGGGAGCTGACCATGAAAAGCGTCGCTATCACGCACAAAGCAAATGGATCCCACGAGACGTCACTCTCGTCATCGCTCATAAACCGCTCCGGCAGCGCAGAAATGTCAATATGACCAGAATCAAAAGTTATACCCTGCACTTCTTCCAACGAAGTCCGAAGAAAGCATGCAAGCTTCACGTTCACAGTCGCATTGCCAATGAAAGGGAGCGAGATGGACTCCACCTCCGATCCTCCAATCAAAGCCTGAAAATCCTCAAAGGTGGGCATGACCTCATTGTAGGAGAAGTTATACACGTGTCTCCTAACATTCCAGAACTTCGCGGTAGCCCGCAACAATTCCCAATCAGGAACTAACTCCTTAAGGGACCAAACCGAGAGGAGTCGAAACTTCACCTCGAAAGCCCGCTTATTGTGCCTCATGTGGTGCCTCATCCACGTTTTGAGCTGCTCAAGGAAGAACGCTTTCCTCTCCTTTGAAAGCCTCGGCAAAACTCTCGAAACAAACGAAGAATCCATGGCAAATGTAGAGGTTTCTAGAGAAAATGAGGAAGAAAGCTCAAAATGACTGCAAATGGGAAGTGGGGGAAGTCCAGACATCCTGTGGCTCTTATTTCCTCCCCAAAAGCAAGGCACATCCGCACGGACCACTTTGCATGCTGGTTGGATCCGTGCGGACCACTTTGCAGCCTGGCCCCACATTTTCAGCAAACTGCAAAACAACTACTACTCTCGGCAGGACCTTGCCCCAAACTGCTCAAAAGCCTGGCCAAAGCCTTTACCGGCCACCATACACTAACCACAAATGCATTCCCAGCTCATGTGACATGCACAAAAAATAATAAACTAGCAACAATTCCTAGGTCAATCCCCGGGAATCACAAAATACGGCATTACATCTCAAATAAAATACTTTGTTGTGCATATACAAATGTTTTATTACAAGTACAAAATGTCTGTTGCTAAACAAAAAAAAAACAAACGACTGAAAGATGGAAAGCAAATGAGCCCTACTCCGACTCATCATCATCAACCTCCACAAACGAGAAATCCGGCATCTCGACAAACTCGTCAGTCACATCCTCATCATCAGAATACTGGACCCCCTCCTCGTGCGAGTACTCGAAGTACTCCGAAGGATCAAACCTAGTGAAATGATCAAAGAAGGGATGCGCAGACGAACCCTCACACTGTGCCTCCGGCGGAGGAAAGAACTGATGAAAGGTCTGCGGCCTCTGGCCCCCGAAGATGACCCTGCATTAAGACTCTGCCGCCCCCGAATCGGCACCTCCGGTTGTGGCCCTGTCTCAGCCCTCAACGAAGGAGTATCCACAGACCTCCTCGAAGGCATTGGCTCGAACGCCGCCGCATGCCGCGAAGACCTGCAAGACAACTTCCCCGCGAGTTTCTTTGCAAAAGACCTCATCCCCACAAACCGACGGGTTAGCATATCAAAGGATCTCCCCGAGACCTGCGCAAGCAAACAACCAAAGAAACGCTCAGCTATAGAGATACAATCATACTCGACAAAAGAGAAAAATACAGAAAATATGCCAAGATGGAGAAGAGTAAGCACACTCACCGGAGCATCCGGGTCAACCCGATAAACAGCAGGAGCCTGCTCTGGGATGGGCACCAACACCCTCCTCCTCGAAGAGTCCCCGCGGACATACGTGAAGTTCGGCCCAGGCACCGAAACATCTGGGGGACGTGGCGGGTCATCCTGCCTCTCCCTCGCCAACACCTGTGGCGTCCTCAACTTCTGCCTAACAAAGGCCCCATACTCCTCGCCATATAGGATGAACTCCTCGGTGCTCACGCCATCCCGGTACCTATCATACTCCAGCACCTCCATATCAAAAGGACTCTTCATACCGAAGGGCGGATCCCTCGGAGCCACAGGAGGCTCGCCTGCGCCATGCTGCCAGAAGACCCTCTCCCCCAGATACATGACATCGCAAGTAAGGCCCCACAGCATCTTCCTCTGCCGTGTCACCGCGGGACCACCCTCAAACTTGTCATCGCCATATCGAGTCCAAGGGTACAGCTCAAACCCTGCCGGGCTATCCCTCTCCAGGAACTCCTGTATATCTCGCCATATCTGAGCACTATCTGCTTTTTTGTTGCAGGTGTGGTGTATATCTCGATATGCCATATCAAGTCCAAGGGTACAGCTTAAAGAAATAAGGAGTATCAAAAGACTCGTTTTTACGAGGCAACTCGGGTGCGCTCTACTATGCCCTTCCCGAGGAGTAATCTGACCTCCGAACTCAAAAATCTCATCACACAACAACAGTTTTTAAACTAAGCATTTTTTTCAATGTTTTGGGGCTAAATCAAAACGGCGTGGCGACTCTACAAACAAAAACGCAGCGAGACACCTCCTCGACCAACGAGCGAAGCGAGATGCCGGGGCCCGTGCGCGAGCCGGGTCCGGGTAATTTCACTTATATATAAGACCTGTTACAAACACAATGCAATTGGGTTTTTTCATTTTCATCTTTTAATAAGTCTTATATGTTACTTATAAGACTTTTTTAAAATACAGTTAATAATCCCAATATTCAAATAGGTCTTATATATAACTTATAAGACCAAAATAATTTGTATAGAAAACTGATCCACTTTGTTTTTTCATACTCATATGTATTATATGTTAGATATGAGGTATCCATAGGCTCATAATGATAAAAATTATAGGTCTTATATGTTACTTATAAGACTTATTTTAATCTTATAAGACTTATTTTAATAAGTCTTATAAGTAACATATAAGACTTTTTAAAAACACATTTAATGAAAACAAAGTTATAAGGTCTTATATAGAACACCTGCTAATTCTTATAGACTGCATCATAAACTAAAAAACATTAAGGGAAACACATAACCATATCCTAATATTTGAACAACCATATCCTACTGTTTGAACATAAACATATCCTATTGTTTGAACATAACCATAAGCAACTGTTTTGAACATAACCATAAGCTACTGTTTTGAACAATCAATCTAACTACGATATACAGTGTTTTTGTGGTTCAAGAAGATGTGAAACATTTTTGCCCTGTACATAGAGGCAGCACCACCATCATAACTTTTGTTCACTATCCCTTTCTCGAAAATATCTTGGGCAGCCATCAACACATGAATACCACAATCAAGACTTCCATAACTTTGCTGTGGAGTCCACTTTACCTTGTTGAATTTAGGCATTTCAAATTTTTTTTCAGGTAAATCTTTGTCTTTACCGAACAATACACGTTTTGCATAATCAAAATGATTCAAGAAAAGAAAATACAATAATCAGACAAATAGAAATTGAAAATAAAATACAATAATCAGCTTTTTGTTAAGAGCATACCATTTTTCTGCCATTAATGATACTAGTGAGTAACCCGTCGAAATTCGACGGGCATAGTTAGGCTTATTATTACTTGTTGTCATAATCTGTAATTTCATTTAAATAAATGAAAACAATATGTTATTTTATATCCAACAATAAAAAAATTGACACGATAATTTTGGAACGGAGGGAGTATCCTGTACACATAGAAAATTACTTTGCTACATTTAGAATAACTCCATTTAGCCTATATGTGTTGGGATGGCCAAACATATTTTGGTCACATATATCTATTTTTATTATAAAAAATGTGTGTACACTTGCTCACCGATTTTTTAAGAGATGGAGAAGATATAAAAATTTATGAATGCACAATCAAGATACATCAAGGAAGCACGACTCAGGACCTTATGAAACATTTCAGATAATACTCAAGTTGTGATTATTATAAATCTGAATAATGTATACCCATAGTTCATAAATGTGTCAAAATCATACCAACATTTCAAGTTTCAACCACTTGACAACCATTTACCAAAACAAAATATTAGCTGCTCCCTTGAATATAGTTATCAAAGCTTTAGCCATCAAGCTAAATGTTATAATTTCTCTTGTGGGTCATTTTCTGATTAGGAAAGATTATGAAAATAAATAAGTCATGGCATCCATATGCAACACTGGAATGAAAACAAATAAACTTGTTAGTTTAAATCAGATTATTAATCATAAACCCCAAAGTACCAAATGAAATAACAAAATAATAAAGAAAATATTTGTTAACTATCCCCCTCACTCTACCCACGATAATGTCACCTTGGGAAAAATGAATTATAAATAAAAATTTTAAAAACAAAAAATGTGCATTTGAATAAAATATTAATCGATCCAGTTTTGAAGAGTTACATTTTCTTATTTACTAATTGCTTTCCCATTTTCTGAAAATTCAAAATTTGATTTCAAAATTCAAATATTGATTGACCTTAAATCGGGATAATTTAATGTATAAATATTTACCTTATAAATATTAACCTTTTATTAAATGAAAAATCAATTTCTTAAATGAAAAATCTTTGAAACTAAGACCAATGGGAGAATTACATAATGTCATGTCATAATAGTGGCATGGATTAATGTGAGGGCTCTAAATGTTTGTCTTTTAATATATTATATAGATGGATCATTATAGTACTACTTCTTTCATCTCAAAAAGAATTATAAATAAATTATTTTAAAAAATAATATTTATTTTTGGACCGTTACTCACTACCAGAAACAGGTGTTTTAGCGACGAAATTATCAGCGACGGACTCATTCCGTCGCTAAATAGCGGCGAAATATAAGCTTTAGCGTCGGAATTATTTTGGCGTCAAATTTAGCGACGGAATTTAATTCCGCCGTTAAATTCCGCCGCTAAAACGAATATTCCTCGAATATTCGTTTAATTACCGTCACTATTTTCGCGGTTGATTTACCGACGGAATATTCCGCCGCTAAATCTTTATCAGCGACGAAATTATTCCGCCGGTGAAAATATATCATTTCTTTATTTTTTTATTTATCAGCGTCGGAAATAATCCGACGGTGAAATTAAATTTTTTTTTTTTTGAAATATTACACCAACGGAATATTTCCGCCGCTGAATAATTTTTTTTTTTAATTTATTAGCGTCGAAAATATTCCGACGGTGAAATTAAATGTTTTTTTTTAATTAAACACCGACGTAATATTTTCGTCGCTGATAATTTAATATTTTTTATTTTTCAGCGACGAAAATATTCCGTTGCTGATATTAAAATGTAATTTTTGTTTATTTTTAGAACTAATTAACAAAATAAAAAACTAAAAAACATTAAAGTATCATAAATATTTTTGATATTTTTGAATAAATAAATAAATCATAAATATTTATTAATTTTAATTTAATAAATATCATTATTTTTATTTATGTAAAATATGAAATTTATTTTAAATTACTCTCAAAAAAATAAATATGAGTCAATAAATATTATTTTTGAAAAAATAAATACCACATAAATATTTATTAATTTTAATTTAATAAATATCATTCTTTATAATTATTTAAAACATGAAAATTATTTTAAATTACACTAAAAAAATAAATATGAGTCAATAAATACACTATACCCTATACCCTATACACTATACCATATACCCTATACCCTATACCCTATTTATTTTTAATTAATTTTTATTTCAGCGACGGAATTTCCGCCGCTATAATCATTTAATTTTTATTTAATTTTTGATTTCAGCGGCGGAAATTTCCGTCGCTGTAATAAAAATTAAATTAAAATTAAATAATTTCAGCGACGGTAATTTCCGCCGCTGAAATTAATTAATTTTAATTTAATTTTTATTACAGCAACGGAAATTTCCGCCGCTGAAATTAATTTAATTAAATTAATTTTTATTACAGCGACGGAAATTTTCGCCGCTGAAATGAAAATTTAATTAAATTAAATTGATTTAGCAGCGGAAATTTCCGTCGTTGTAACCATTAATTCACCGGCGGAATTTAATTCCGTCGGTAAAATCAAAAATACCTCGGAAATTGACCGTTTCGAGCACTGCGACGGGCTGGTAGCGGCGGACCACCGACAGAATTTTTCCGCCGGTGATTATTTTTAGCGACGAAAATTTAATTTTAGCGACGAAAATGACCTTTTTCTGGTAGTGACTCTTTGATTATATTTTTAAATTCCTATTTATAAGACTCTTGCATGTATATGGATCATTACATTAATATTTCTTTCGTCCCAAAATAAAAATAATTGATCAATTTTTATTTTGCTTAAAATAAAAAAAATATTCATTTATTAGACTATATTATTGTAACTATTTCTAATTTATATACCAAAGAATTCAATTTATAAAATAAATTTGTATGTATATGGATCATAATTATAGTATTACTTCTTCTGTCTCAAAATGAATTATAAATAAAAATTTTAAAAACAAAAAATGTGCATTTGAATAAAATATTAATCGATCCAATTTTGAAGAGTTACCTTTCCTTATTTACTAATTGCTTTCCCTTTTTCTGAAAATTCAAAATTTGATTTCAAAAATCAAATGTTGATTGAGCTTAAATTGGGATAATTTACTGTATAAATATTTACCTTATAAACATTAACCTTTTATTAAATGAAAAATCAATTTATTAAATGAAAAATCTTTTAAACTAAGACCAATGGGAGAATTACATAATGACATGTCATAATAGTGACATGGCTTAATGTGAGGGCTCTAAATGTTTGTCTTTTAATATATTATATAGATAGTTGTCTTGCCCTGTTCTTGGATGCATTGAATTGTAAAATGAGTACTTCCCGGTTTCTGTATCCAAGACAAGCAATGTCCAATGACCAACTGTCCTGGCATTCGGATGCTCATTTGCTGCAGTATGTACTGGCATCAAAATGTATTTGGCTTCTTCTTTGGCCAACTTCAATAGAACCTTGTTAATAACTCTTGAAATATCATCACTGTTCTTTTGTCTCAAAAAATCTGGATAGGAATAAATTATAAATGTTAATAAAGTCTAACAAAAAGAAGTTAGTAAATAATTTAGAGTCAATAACACTTACCATTGAAAAACTTGTTAAGTAACCAACCATTAATTTCTGACTTCCAGAAGTTGGAGGGCAATTGTCATGTCTTTCTTTCAAAATTGAAGATATGCATTCAATACCTATCAATCCACAAATGTAATCTCATTAAAAAACCTTTTGATATAAAGCATATAAATGTTGATTTAATAAACTATATAATTAAACAAAAAAATTAACATACAGTAGATTCAGTCATTTTACCATATGCCAGTTCCTACAGATCATTCATGCAAACATGATTTGCTTCATTCTGACTTATGGAATCACTGAAAAAAAAAACATACTCCCTCTGTCCACTTTGTTGCTTCACAGTTACTGTTCACGCTTGGATTAAGGAAAAAAATAATGATATAAATGTTGTGAGTGTAAAAGTAAAATAGGAGAGAGAATAACTGGAGAGAATAGTAAATTATAATGGTGTTGTGAGTATTAAAATATTGTAGGAGAGAGAATGAGTGGGGTAGGGTTAATATTTTAATAATAAAAACTTTCCATTTTAGGTAAAAAAAAACAAAGTGTGAAGTATGTATTTGGACGCCCAAAATAGAAAGTGTGAAGTAAGTAAGTGGACGGAGGGAGTATATGAGAAATTTTATAAATTTTTAAATATTTATTATAAGAATAAAGTAAATGTTACTTACTACTTGTTGAGACGACCACACAAATCCTTATACAAAGCCTTGCTCTTTTGATCAATTCCCTTTGTTGATTCAGTTTGTTTTGCTAGAAATGAAGGTGGTACATCAGAATCCATGTCAACAGCTTTTTCATCATCAATATTTACTGTCTGAATAATCTTCTCCTTTGATTTTTCTTCTATTTTTTTTGTCTTCTTTTTCGGGTAGAAAAAATCCGAATCTTCTTTTGATACATTCCTCTTACTAACTCTTTCCTTTATGCCCCTTTCCACATATCCTATTTTCAACTGCTTTCCCTTTCCCTTTCTCTATTTCATTTCATCTTCTTTTTCTTTTTCCTCATTCTCCTTCTCTTTTTCTTTCTCCGCTACAGCCCTCTCCTCATTAAACTTTTTCTTGTACTCTTGTTCTTTCTCAGCAAACTGCTCCAGCAGTTGCAAAAGAGTCTTCTCATGATCTATTTCATTATTAGTAAGCCTTTCAATCTCACTTCTCAAATCTGCAATAGTTTTTTCAAACATTGAAATTGTATCATCATGGGCAACTTTCATCTTTTGAATTTCCTCCTCCTTTGCTTTCATTTTCTTCAACCATTTTCAGTTGCTTCTCACTCTCTACCTCTGATGCAAACAAAACCTGACCCTCTTCAATATCTTGATCTTTTTTTTTTTTCAAAATCAACTACTCTAACAAGCAAATCGTCCCTTTCTTTGATCAAATTTTCTTTTTCCCTTTTCAAGTCACACAGCTCAACATTCTTTCTTCTTCAATTTTGGCATTCAACTTTTCATTTTCAATTTTCAACTCTGACATCTCAGCATTTTTTCTGACTTCTTCTTCAAGAACAAAATTCAATTTTTCTATCCCCTTCAACAAATCATCCTTTTCCTTCAACAGTCCCTCATCCACACTCTTAACAACATCACCTATGACTTTCTCAACTGATTCACCAACATTATGTCTCATGGTAGGTGTGAATATGTTGTGATCAGTACTTCTGAAATCATTTATCATGTTACCGGGACTGATATTTTCCAAGCCAACTATTCCATCATTATTACTTTCTGTCTCCACATCTTTTCCCTCAAGATCACCATTTTTCAACATAATCTCTTCCTCAGATGATGTTAACACAAGCTCTCCAACAGTAACCTATATTCATAAGAGGGGTTTTTTAGAAATATCTTATATCTTGATTATAAGACATTATACACAAAACAACTAAACTATGAGACCTAAAGATGAAAATTAATATTAATAAAAGGTCCATACATCTTTTCCCAATTTTGCAATCAGTTGACTGAAATTTTTTATTTTTTTCGAGATGTCCCACTTCATGAACCTCGGTACCAAGCTCCTTGTTGGTTTGAAGATTGTTGTGTGCTCATTAAACCAATGCTAAAAGAACATTAAAAATTGTATAATTATACATATATACATATATTTAATAAAAAACATTAAATAAACAAAGACTTTACTTACAGGTAAAAGCGATACACAGCCTATCACAAGAAGTGGTGTTGAATGCTTTTCATTCAACGATTGCTTCAGATTCTCAACAATAGCTCTTGACCAATCATAGGTCTTCATCTTCTTGAAATCATCAACATAATAAAAAAAACTGATGATATATGTTCTCCCTTTGATGAAAAAAACAATGACCTCATTGCTATTAAAACAAGCAATTTCACAACATCCTCAACATCTTCCTCTTCATCACTCATCACAATTCTTCTCAATGCTTCTTTCACTAACTTCATATTCACAACACTAGGACAGTTAGGAAATTGCCTCTTCACCAAATCAAATGAAAGAAAATCTAACCGTAACTTCTTCAAATTCATTTCCTCTTCCCCACCAACCACTCCAAAAATTGTTGTTACATCTCTAAGTGTTACATCAACAAAAACCTCCCCAAGTTTGAATTTATGTACATTCGAATCATAACACATAATTATCTCCTCAATGGTTGAATCCATCTTGCGATATATAAAATCCATGTTTGAAAAAATATCATGGAAAAAGTTGTAGAAAGGTGTTTTTTTCAACTTCATAAAATGGCCTGCCTTGAGAGGTGTCTCCTTCATAATCAACCAAATAGCATGCACATTGGACCTATAATTTGGGATCCATGACAAATGTTTTGCTGCTCTTGAAGCTTTTGAAATCTCTTTGGGAAGTTTTTGGTTAACAACTGCTGGTGATGATTTTTTCTTTGGCTTCAGAGATTTGGCTTTTGGATTTAGAATTTTAGCTACAGGTTCAGCCTTACCTTTTGACCTTGTTACAGATTTATGTACTTGTTTTTGTGGTTGAATGGATATTGCAATATCCTTAGTCTTTGATCTAGTTACAGGGGTATGTACAGGTACAGGGGATTTGAGAGGTGAAGCTGCTGGTGTTTTCTTTTTTGGTGTTTCTGCAGAAGCTGGAGAAATGTGCACTTGAGCAGTTGATGTTTCTGCAGAAGCTGGAGAAATGTGCACACAAGCAGTTGGTGTTTCTGCAGAAGCAGGAGAACTGTGCACACAAGCAGTTGGTAAATGATGGATATTTTGTGTTTCTGCAGAAGGAGGTGAAGCTGTTGGTGTTCTTTCCGATGATACAGAGGATGCTGATGGATTTCTAGACTTTTTACCAAAGGGTTTATACTTCATACCTTGCTTTTTTTCCATCTACAAATAAAAATACAAGATGATATATATTGTTAGACTGAATATAATAAAATTGTTGTAAGACTTTAAAAAAAGTCTTATATGTTAATTATAAGACTTTTAAAAAAAAAAAGTCTTATAAGTTAATTATAAGACTTTTTAATAAGTCTTATAAGCAACTTATAAGTCTTTATGTTACTTATAAGACTTTATATGACTTATAAGACTTATTAAAAAGTCTTATAACCTACTTATAAGACTTTTTTTAATAAGTCTTATAAGTAACATAGACTTTTTTTAATAAGTCTTATAAGTAACATATACTCTTAAAAAGTCTTTATACAACATATAAGACTTTTTTAAAATGTCTTATATACAACAACATATAAGTCTTATATAAAACATATAAGACTTACAAGTAGTCATAAAAGTCTTATAAGTAACATATAAGACTTTTTTAAAAGTCTTATAAGTAACATATAAGACTTTTAAAAAGTAACATATAAGACTTTTAAAAAGTCTTATGTACAACATATAAGACTTACAAGTAGCTTATAAGTTTTATAAGTAGCTTATAAGTCTTATAAGTAACATATAAGACTTTTTAAAAAGTCATATATGTAACTTATAAGACTTTAAAAAGTCTTATATACAACATATAAGACTTACAAGTAGTCTTATATAAAAGTCTTATAAGTAACATATAAGTCTTATAAGTAACATATAAGTCTTATAAGTAACATATAAGACTTTTTAAAAAGTCTTATATGTAACTTATAAGACTTAAAAAGTCTTATAAGCTACTTATTAAGTCTTATAAACAACTTATAAGTTACTTATAAGTTCAAATAGGTCTTATAACTATTAGAAAAAGTCTTATAAGTTAACTTCTAATTTTTTTAAGAAAATGCAATAAAAATAAATTGAAGACATTCAGGTTTCTAAAAGACAATTCCTAGGCCTTATAACATCATCATAATACATTTCTCAATGTTATAATAGCTTTAAGAAAATGATGAAGAAATGTTTATCAGAACCAAAATGTTGAAAAATACTAGTATTAAATGTTTTCAAAATTTGTTTATCTCTGTATAATATTTCAAATAAATACTGTTTAAAACATAAATGAAGAAAAAACTTATAAAAACAACGAAATAAAGTAAAAATTCATTATAATCGATGAATTTTTTCTGAAATTTACCTTTTATGAGTTTAAATTTACTTCGCTCTTCACTTCAACGGACTTTCGCCTGAGTTCACCGGAAATCTCTTCAGCTTCAACGAAAATCGCCTGAATTTCGCCTGGATTTAGAGAGAGAAAATGATTTTTGAAAATGAGGGTTTTGTACGCCGAGGTTGAAGCGGTGAAAGTGAGGGTTTTACGAGGCACGTGGTGAAATCGTAAGCTCTATACGTGGCGAAATCGGAAGCAACGAGTTTTTTTAAGGGCATTTTGGTCTTTTAACAGCGAGGGGTGTGTGAGGAATTAGTAAAAAGTCATTTCTTAAAATGGGATTAAATCTCCCTAGAGGGGCTCTAGGGTCCGTTGGCCGTCTATAAAGTGTGTGGTTTAGGCAATTGTATTTTGTTCTTTTGTAAGACTACCCACAATGGGGGATGAAATGGGGGATGAAATCCCATTTCATCCCACTGAACCCTTGCAATGGCTAAATGAAACTGGGATGGATTAAATCACGGGATGAAATGTTTCATTCCGGATGAAACACTGCTTTTGCTTTTTTTTTTAGTTGCCACGTGTCAAGACCTTATTGGTCTTGACTTTATCACTTTTTCACCCAATTATTTAAACTCAATTATCTCATAATAAATGATTTAAAAATAAAAAGAAAAATTCACCAAAATTCATCATTTTTTTCCTACAAATTGATATAACTTTCATTTGATTTGGACACAAAAAAAAATACTTAGTTTTCAATTTGAGCTGAATTATTACCTAGTAAATTAATTATTTTTTTTTATTTTTTTTTCACCAAAATTCATCATTTTTTTCCCTACAAATTGATATAAGTTTCATTTGATTTGGACACAAAAAAAAAACACTTAGTTTTCAATTTGGTCTGAATTATTACCTAGTAAATTAATTTTTTTTTAATTTTTTTTTCACCAAAATTCATCATTTTTTCCCCCTACAAATTGATATAAGTTTCATTTGATTTGGACACAAAAAAAAATACTTAGTTTTCAATTTGGGCTGAATTATTACCTAGTAAATTAATTTTTTTTTCACCAAAATTCATCATTTTTTTTTCTCTACAAATTGATATAAGTTTTATTTGATATGGACACACAAAAAAAAAAACACTCACTCTTCAAAAACAGAGAATATAAATAAAATAAAAGTGGTGAGGTATAGAATGATGAATTGGAAGGAGTTGAAATTTAATTTAAGTTAGTTATTGTAGGAGGTTAAATGAAAAGGGTAGATGAAACAGAAAATTTTGGGGGAACTCTGTTTCCCCCAAACATATAAAAAGTCTTGTTTTTAAAAAATTCAAGGCAAAAACTCAGTGTTTTAAGACATAAACTCGATGTTTTAGTTGCTAACCTTAACTCGGTGTTTTAACGCCTAAACTCGATGTTTTAACTTCTAGGTATTTTAATGCCTAAACTCAGTGTTTTAAGCTCGAAACTCAATGTTTTACGCTCGAAACTCAAAATTAGAAAGTGGACTTTTTATAACTTATGGAGAAACAAGTTTCCCCCAAAATGGACTCAAGATGAAATATTAGATGGATGAGAAAAAGTGTAAAAAGTGTTGAATGAAATGGGAAAAGGAGATGAAACCATTGTGGATAGTCTAAGTTTAATCCGGTAATAATAAATTAATAATAGTGGATTATTAGTTGTGATTCGCCGGGTACGGAAATTAACATTAACAAAATTAGGAAACTAAGAGTAGCAATAAAATCCAAGTTCGATCCCAAGAATCTATAAAAAAAAAAAAAAATATATATATATATATATATATATATATATATATATATATATATATATATATATATATATATATATATATATATATATATATATATATATATATATCAGTTTGTTCATTACTTAAGATTTCATAATCTCAAGAATCCAAAATTAGGAAACTAAGAGTAGCCATTAACACACACAGGATTAACGAAAATTAGTTAATCCTTTTCATTCTCGGTTTGGTATTAGGGTTCATTCAACTCAACTTCCCCTTTATATAAACTAATCCCCTTTTTGCTGCAAAGAAAGAAACAATCAGATTGCAAAACCAAAGAAAGTTATTATGGAGGTTCATGGATTTCCCCCTGGTTTTCGTTTCCTCCCTAAACCCCAAGAGTGTATCCACTACCCGACTTGCAAGGTCGGCACGTAACCCATGCCTTTTGATGGTCTTTTTCTTGATCTCAACCCTTACAACCTCAAACATCTCCCTCATATCTTCTCCTCCGTGCAGCAAAAGGGTCAACTTTATACCTTCACCAAATTAAGCAGGAAGGGTAAAATTGGTTGCAGCAATGCTAATCGCAAAGTCGGCAATGGTACATGGCATGGTGATCTGAAATTCCCCATCACTAATGAAGATGATGGAACGGACATTGGCATGTCCCATAAGTTCAGTTATCGTGAAAAGGGTTCGCAATACGATCTACAATTTGTCATGACTGAGTACTCCCTACCAAAGGGAACTTCCCTGCAATATGATCCATTCAAAGATTATGTCCTTTGTCATATTGCCAAGAACAGTCGGTGCCATAATGGTAAGAAAGTCTACAAGTCACTACTACATTTTTGAACAAATGTAACGCATCAAATGCATCAAATGCAACGATGCTTTAGAATGGCGTTGCATTATTTCATCAATGCAACGGTTTATTTGAGCTATTACAACGGCTATATCCTTTGCGTTGCCTTAGGTTTCTAGGCGTTACATTAGATTCTTCTAATGCAACGCCATCAATAAAGACCTTGCATTAAGTACATGGGCGTTGCATTATATCCTTCTAATGCAATTGCTATATTAATAATGTAACGCCTTCAATAACACCCTTACATTAAGTTACTTGGCGTTGTATTATATCCTTCTAATGCAATTGCGATATTACTAATGCAACGCCTTCAATAAAACTTTTTAACAATTTCTGTTAAGTTCTATAAAAAATTAACTTTTTTTTTTTTGAATAAAGAAAACTATTTTAGACTTTTATTTACTACATACATTTTTTGCAAAAAGTTATATAAAAAGTTATGAATTTTGAAAGAAATAAAACTTAACTTTTTTTTTTTCTTCAAATTAGGTTTTTAAAAGAAATTTTTAACAGAATTAAAAAAAAGTTACGAAATAAGTTAATTTTCTAACAGTTTTTGAAAAAAAAAGTTAACATTTTAACAGTTTTTTGAAAAAACAGTTAACTTTTTAACAGTTTCTGTTAAGTTCTATAAAAAAAAATTAACTATTTTTTTCAATTTTTTTTGATAAAGAAGACTATTTTAGACTTTTATTTACTACATACATTTTTTTGCAAAAAGTTATATAAAAAAAGTTATGAATTTTGAAAGAAATAAAACTGAACTTTTTTTTTCTTTTTTTCTTCAAATTAGGTTTTTAAAAGAAATTTTTAACAGAATTAAAAATAGTTACGAAATAAGAAAATTTTCTAAGAGTTTTTGAATAAAAAGTTAACTTTTTAACAGTTTTTTGAAAAAATAATTAACTTTTTAACAGTTTTTTGTTAAAAAGTTACCACCACCACCACCTACACCACCACTACTACCACTATCACTACTACCCCCACCACTACTACCACTACTACCACTATCACTACTATCACTACAACCACTACCACCACTACAACCACTACTATCACCACTATCACCACCGCTACTACCACCACTACTATCATCACCACCGCCATCGCCACTACTACCACTATCACTACCACTACCACTACTATTACTACCACTGCTACTACCACCACTACTACCACCACTACTATTTTTAATTATGTTATTTTTTTAAAAAAAAACCTAATTTGAAAATTAAAAAAAAAGTTAAATTTTATTTCTTTCAAAATTTATAACTTTTTGCAATAAATTTCAAAACTAACCAACATCTAAAATAGTCTTTTTTATAAAAAAAATTGAAAAAAAATAAAAAATGTTAATATATAGTATAGAACTTAACAGAAACTGTTAAAATGTTAATTATTTTTTCAAAACACTATTAAAAAGTTAGTCCAAAAAATAATTGACTCCAAAAATATAATTAATCCCTAAAAATTGGCTCCAAATAAAATAATGGAGTTAGAAATTTTGAACCAAAAATTCCTTTGATTATTTTTTAGTTCTCCCTTTTTTTTCCCTCCCGAAAATAAATGAAAAGTTGAAATCTCTTTTCCCTTCCCTCCCGGCTTACTCTCATCTCCCCCTTCCCCCCCAAATCTGTACCGAATAAACACACAAACACAGAAGAATTACAAAATACCTAAACCTATTCTCCGACGCCATTTCATACCAAGATGCATTCACTCTCAAGCGCCTTCTTTCTCTCTCCTCCGAGTCTCCTTTCCTCCTCTCTCTAGCCGACGCTCTCAACCTCACCCACCCAGGTATTAATTTCTTGATTTTTACTTAATTCGAATAATTTGCTGAATTAGGGTTTAAATTCTGATTCTAAAGCCTTAAGTTTGTGCCTTAATTCATTCTGTTAACATAATTATCAAGTTTGGGCATCAATTCCTTAATTCCTCATCCACGGTGAACATCAGAATTGTTCTGTGTTTTTATTCCCTTTGAAAATTTTGAATATGTATTTCTGATTGGGTAATAATGAAGGTGGTCTATTAATTTTTTCATAATTGGGGGTGGGGGGTTCTGTGTTTTATTGAATATGGATTTCTGATTGGGTAAAATTTGTTTTTGAACAGTTGGATAGATTTATTCCTAATAGATCAGCGATTGATTTCGATTATGCTCACTACATGCTGACGGAAGGGAGGAAAGACAAGGAGAATTCTGCAGTCAGTTTGCCTTCTTGACTTGCCTTGCTTTTTATCACTGGGAATTCTGGACTGTTTTCATTCATTTCCTATGCTGCTAGTGTAAATCTTATTGTTAGAAGTCACATGTGTGCTGCTGCAGAGTTGTGCTCCAATTAATTTCTTGGCTGTGTGGAATATAGGAAATATCACAATATATATATATATATATATATATATATATATATATATATATATATATATATATATATATATATATATATATATATGTATGTATGTGTGTGTGTGTGTGTGTGTGTGTGTGTGTGTTTTGCATTGTTGTATACAGACACATTGCCTACATTACGTACTTTCATTCACAGTCATTCTAGCTGAATTATCATCATCTCATGTCTATGATAGCTCTGTGAATGGCATGGAATATCTTGTTATGTGTAAATAATGGAATTGGTAGCAAACATTCGACCAAAGTGTAATCCCATAAGCATATCAGTTTTTAGGTCGATAGATGGCGTTGATGAGGCAACACGTATTTGTAGTATAGGAGTGTGAGATGAAGTGAAAATTAAAAGAGGATATTAATTAATCAGGGAAAGAATTCTAGAACACATCCTTTTTAAGGTTTATGATGGAGTTCTAAACTAATCGTGGTGGATGATTGTACTCTTTCTCTAAATGTATATGAGTTAATCCCTCATTTACTTCCTGTGATTACCAAATCTAATTAGGCTTAATCTAATAGGTCACAAAGCTGCTAGCAGTTTGTGCTCATTATCATCTTATTAGCAACAACCTTCTACTATGTTTTTCAAAGGTGTCCGGGAATTGATCTCGATGTAAGAGTTGTTAGTAAATTTATGTAATTATAGATGTTGGGTTTCAATCATCATGGAGTGTTTCTATTTCTGAAACTAAAACATGTTTGGGTTGCATCATATGCTCTTCCACTGCTTTGACAATAGGCATGCACTTTTGACAGTACATTGGCAATCTATAGATGCTTAGTTTTTGTTTATGATGCATTTGTGCTCTTATTAAATTATTGCAAATTTGACTTGCAGGTCAGAGCTTGACTGGTTTGGCCGGAAGTCCAGATTATGTTGCTCTAGAAGTACTATTAGGGAATTACTCTGAGAAAGTGGATGTATGGAGTGCTGGTATTCTTTTACATGCTCTTTTGGTTGGTGTCCTACCATTTCAAGGAGACTCCTTGGAAGCTGTCTTTGAGTCAATCAAGACTGCAAAGCTTGATTTTCACACTGGAATTTGGGAATCTGTATCCAAGCCTGTACGTGATCTTCTTGAGCGAATTCTGACGAGGAATGCCACATCTAGGATTTCAGCTGACGAAGTACTTAGTAAGTCGATTATGCTACTATAAAATATACTCCCTCCGTCTCATAAAGATAGTCACACTTTTATAGTGATTGATTTGATTGGACTTTGACTAAAATTAGTTACCCAAATGAAAATCTTAAAAAAATCATTATTGGTAAAATTTGTGTTTTATTGAATATGGATTTCTGATTGGGTAAAATTTGTTTTTGAACAGTTGGATAGCTTTATTCCTAATAGATCAGCGATTGATTTCGATTATGCTCACTACATGCTAACGTAAGGGAGGAAAGACAAGGAGAATTCTGCAGTCCGTTCGCCTTCCAGGGAAGCTTATAGGAAGCATCTAGCAGAAACGTTCAACATGAATCAGACTCGGATTTTAGCTTTCAAGAACAAGCCACCAACACAAGTAGATGACATACATACGGATTACTCCTCATTAGTTCATCAGCCAAAAGCTGTGAAGACCTATAGATATATTCCCCAGGTCAGTACCAATGTTAGAATTATTCAATACATTGTGTTTTTTTCTCTCATCATTATGCGCTTAAATTAGTTATCGCTGAATAATTTTACTTCGGATATGTGCAGACTTCTGAGAGGACATTAGATGCCCCTGATCTTTTAGATGATTATTACTTGAACTTGTTAGACTGGGGCAGCAGCAATGTTCTTGCAATTTCTCTTGGAAGTACGGTGTATCTCTGGGATGCTTCTGATAGTAATACTTCCGAGCTTGTCACCGTGGATGAGGAAAATGGCCATGTGACAAGTGTTAAATGGGCTCCTGATGGGCGCCATATTTCTGTTGGGCACAAACTGTTTATGTGTCTTTTGTAATGTGTCGTTAGGGCACAAAATTTATGTTACTTATTATGTGTCCTTTGGGCACGAATCTTATCAATGCATGTTACCTTTTATATTAATTGAAACCCTTTTTTTTATTGTCAATATTATGGTTTTATTATCTATTGATTATTATTATTATTATTATTATTATTATTATTATTATTATTATTATTATCAATTTTTTTTTATAAGTGTTGCATTAGAAGAGGACTATTGCTTTATTTCACCTAACAAGTCGTTGCATTAGAAAAGAATCGTTGCTTTATTTCACCAAACGAGCTGTTGCATTATATATCATTATCGTTGCATTAGAGAATTACCGTTGCATTATTTTACCAAACGGCTCGTTGCATTAGATGTCACTCTAATGCAACACAAAGAAAATGTCGTTGCATTAGATTAGTTCTTCGTTGCATTAGACCTGATGCCACGGGACAGAATGCGAGGGTCCTTTGACGTTGCATTAGAGCTAATGCAACAAGGATTGGCCTCTATGGCAACAAATTTAGGCGTTGCATTATACTTTAAATGTAGTAGTGAGTCCAAAAGTAGTACTACGAGTACGAATCATCAAGTTGCTGCTGTTTTCCAACAACCCCTGCCGCTGCCTAATGTTGCAGAGGCTGTGACTGCTGAAATTCCGAGTTTTTATGCTGTCGAAAATCCCTCTACATCTTCCGCTCATTCATATAATGTTGACAAACCTACCTACATCCAACCTTTGGACCATTATACACCATCCCCTGCTCCTGAGGATGACCAAGACTATTTATTTGAGATTTGCATGATGTTGGACTTTGAAACTGAAATTCCATCATTGGATAGCAGCTAGCGCCTACCTCTGCAATATTGAATGAAGACATAGATTATCTAGTTAAGTTTTGGCTTAATGATATTAGAGCACCTATGCAATTGTGAGCCAATTTCGGCTCACCAAACTCATCCTTTAAATATTCACTCATTTTGTGGCTGATTTGTGAATTAAACTGGGCCGGAATAGCAATAGAAAGTGTGTATTTTTTAGCCTAAGAAAACCAATTTTAGTTTTTCTAATTATGTAACAATGGCTAGTCATAAATAAAATTAAATTAAATTTTGTTGTAATGATGGAAAAAAACACTCATAAATGTTTAATTTACAAAAAAAAAAAAAAAAAAAAAAAAAAAAAACCAATCAAGATAATACAACAAAGGTAGGTAATACTTCCTCCATCCCGAAAAAATAGTCTTATTTGATTTTGTATGATCAACACAAATAAATTTTGACAAAAATGTCATTGTGTTTTAAAATAAATCCGATTATTTACAAAAATAGAAAAAAATTATGTAATGATGGAAAAAACTCGCAAGTGTTTAATTAAAAAAAAATCTCAATCAGGATAGTTCAACAAAGGAAATACTCCCTCCGTCCCGAAAAGATAATTTCGGGTCAACAACACAAGTGAATTTTGATAAAAATGATATCATGTGTTCCAATTAATTAAAAAAATGATTCCACACTTTTTTAAAAATTATTTTCTCATAAATGCTAGAAAAAATTGATTTTTTTAAAAAATAAAAAATTCAAACTGCTGTTGAATCCAGGGACAGGCAGCTTATGTTAAAGAATTGTTATTCACCCCCGCACAATTACTTAATACCCCTGCACTGATAAGTTTACCTATAAAAATTAAAACTATGCCACCATTATTACCATTCTACCCTTTTAAACCCCTCGATAAACGCTCATCTAAACCGTTAAAATACACCCACACAAATCCATCCCCACACCCACTTGCACAGGCAAACACAATTTTCCTTTCAAGAAATTTTTTTCTTGAAACAGATGACAAGAAAGAGAGTGAGAGAAAGAATGAGTGAAAAAAAATGAAAGAACAACGAAAATCAAGCAAGATGAATTTTCTCACTGACAGACACAAATGACAACAATTCCTCATTTGTTCTTCTGGGTTCTTCTTTGGTTACCTTGTTAATGGCGTCTGTGAAGTAAAGTTTTAATCTTTTTCATTATCTTACCCCATCTTGTTTTTTTCCAAAGAAAATTGTTTTTTTCCAAAGAAAATGTCCAAGAAAGTGAAATTGAAGGGTTCTTTTTGTTTTCTATTACTATTGGTTATCAATGAACAAATTTGTGACTTAGTAGACAGGTAGTTTAATATCCAATAAATTCAATTGTGGGTGCACAACATTATAATGAAGGGTAATAGAGTCATTTCAATTGATGACAATATTTTGAAAATTGTATTACAGGGGTATTAAGAAATTGTACGGGAGTGAATAACAATTCTCCTTAGACCACTTACAATGGCTAGTTGAATTTTTTTTTTTCAACGATTGAATCCTTGCAATGGCTTGTTGAAGAATTTTTCAACTGTTGAAAACTTTTCATTTTGTTGAAAAAATTCAACAAGTGTTGAAAAAATAGTTGGGGCCCCTTTTGCCACATGTCGCCATAGGATTGGGCCGCTTTTTTTTTCAATTCCATCCAAAATTTTCAAAGGCAATTATCTTATATAAAAAATTAAAAAATAATATTTTTTTTACACCAAAATTCATAATTTTTTCTCTATAAATAGAGTCTTGTTTCATTTGATTTGGACACAGAAAAAAACACTTTTTTTCAACATAAATTTCTCAATTATTGAAAAATAAGGAATAAAAATTAAAATAAAATAAGTATGAATTATTTTTTTAATTATAAATGATAATAATTATTATTATCATTAATAATAATTTTTTAATTAATAATAATAATTATTATTTTACTAAACATAAAAATAAAGAATATAAAATAAAATAAAAGTGGTGGGGTATAGGATGATGAGTTGGAAGGGTGTTGAAAAAATAAGGGTGTTGAAAAAATAAGGGTGTTGAAACCATTGTAGGGGTTAAAAATTGAATGGGGTGTTGAATAATTAGATGGAGGAGAGAGAAGCTGATGTGTCGTGTTTTAAAAGGTGTTGAAAAAATTAAGGTGATGAAACGACTGTAGATGGCCTAATGTTATTATCATTGTTTTATTAAAGAGTTAGGGTCCCACCCACATGGTTGTAGACATGCTTATCCCCGGGTTTAGTTTCCGATTTCGAACCGCCAATTCTTAGTTTTGTGGAAGGGAAACCGTATTCGGATCTGTGTAATTTCGATTCCCGATTTACTGTTTCAATTGCCGGTTTTCGGTTCCGATTCTACCGTTTAGATGATTCCAATTTATTTATTATTTTTAATTTTATTTTAATTTCAATATAACTGAAACATTTAAATAATTAATAGAATGTCAAAACCCATTATATTTGTAACAAAATTCATTTAAAAAATAGATTTTACAAGTAAATGTTAATTTTTAACGAATTAAGTTAATTTTTTAACAAATTTAGTTAAATTATTATCTCTATCTCTATAAAAGCAGGAAAGTCCCACTTCCCGCCTAGATCTGTCACTGTCGAAGGGCAAAATTGTCCTCACAATATTTCAATAAGGGTAAATAAGTCTTTCAGTGTAGCGATAAAACTGTAATATTGTGAACATAATAAAAAATGAAACTAAAAGCTAAAATTTACAAAATTAATATCAAAACAAACTTTCTCCAACATTTTCTTCTTCACCGTCAGCTCACCACCATGACCACCACCTCCATAATTGTCATCGCCTCCGCCATCGCCACTGCCACCACCATCAACATACCACAACTGACCACCACCATCATTCCTGCCACAACAACCAAACAACAACAATTTTAAATCAAAAGAAAAGTAAACAAAAATAATCTAAAATTCACAAACAGAGAACAAAAACCCAGATCAAGAGAAAACAAACGAACAAAATTTCATCTCCAACTTGGGACAAAAACACATCTCAAATATACAATCATATTAGGAAAAAACAAGCACACACATACATAAATTCATAATTAAAATGTTCATAGTATACTAAGATCAAGAGAAATAGACAAACACACACCCAAATCCAACACACAAGAACGAACACACACATACAAACACACCAAATCTGTGTAAATCCAAATCAATAACAAACACGAACAAACACACCAAAAGCACACACAAACACAAAACACGCAGATCAGGAAAACAGATCCAAGCGAGAACAAAGAAAAAACGAGAGAAAGGGAGAGAACGAAAGACTTAACGAATTAAGGCATCAACGGCGACAGCGGCGACGTGTCTTTTTGGGCGGAGACCATGGCGACGGTGAATAAGAAGTGGTACGGTGCTAGGATGGGAAAGTAGCGATGGAAAGAGAAAGGGGTGACGGGGAGATGGTGGAATGGTAGCGGGAGTCGGTGGGGAGGGTAGGGACGGGGAACTTGGAGGTGAGAGAAATGAAGAAGAGAGATTTTGGGGTTTCATGTAATGAGGATGAAATGAAATGGGGCAGAGGGGATAAGTATGGTGGCGTCATATGGTGGCTGGTGGTGGTGGGGCGGAGGAAGGGGAAGTTGGAGTGGGGCGCAGGAGATAAGTAGATGATGAAAAGAGAGAGAGAGAGAGAGAGAGAGAGAGAGAAGAGAGGAGAGGAGAGGTATTCTTTCTTGCAGATTTCTTAAAGAGTGAGAAATGAGGGGTGGGTGGATAATTTGATTGAGAAATCTATATACTCCCTCCGTCCCGGAACAATGTTCACAAACACTGTTTGCACTGATTTTAAGGAGGGAGTATTATATTGAAAGTGTTGTGAGTGTGAAAATAAAATAGAAAAGAGAATGAGTGAAGAGAATAGTAAAATAGTAAATTATAATGGTGTTGTGAGTATTAAAATAATATAGGAGAGAGAATAAGTGGAGGGAATAGTAAAGATTCCTTTCCATTTTAGGTAAGTTTTAAATGTGTGAAGTAAGTTTTGGGACGCCCAAAAGGGAAAGTGTGAAGATTGTTCCGGGACGGAGGGAGTATATATATACTCCCTCCGTCCCGCTGATAACTTCACTTTTTGCCATTTTGGGTGTCCCATTGAAAGCTTCACCTTTCCTTTTTTGGCAAAAGAATCTTTACTATTCCCTCCACTCATTCTCTCTCCTACATTATTTTAATACTCACAACACCATTAAAATTTACTATTCCCTCCACTCATTCTCTCTCCTATTTTCAAATTACACTCACAACATTTTCTCCACCTTAATTTGCGCGCCGGAGCCAAAATGGTGAAGTAATAAGCGGGACGGAGGGAGTATATATATATATATACTCCCTCCGTCCCGCTGATAACTTCACTTTTTGCCATTTTGGGTGTCCCATTGAAAGCTTCACCTTTCCTTTTTTGGCAAAGGAATCTTTACTATTCCCTCCACTCATTCTCTCTCCTACATTATTTTAATACTCACAACACCATTATAATTTACTATTCCCTCCACTCATTCTCTCTCCTATTTTCAAATTACACTCACAACATTTTCTCCACCTTAATTTGCGCGCCGGAGCCAAAATGGTGAAGTAATAAGCGGGACGGAGGAGTATATATATATATATATATATATATATATATATATATATATATATATATATATATATATATATATATATATATATATATATATAAACTCCCTCCGTCCCACGTGAATGTAAACCATTTTTTCGGGCACAATAATTAAGAAATATTATTAAGATAATGAAAATGTGTGGTAGAAAATGAAGAGAGAGAATGATTGGAGTTAATAGTAGGTTGGTTGAATAAATTGTATGGTGGAAAATAAAGAGAGAGAATGAGTGGGTGGGGTAGGGTAGGGTGAATATAAAATAATAAATTTGTTTCCATTTTGGGCAGTTTGCATTCACGTGGGACGGACCAAAATGGAAATAAGTTTGCATTCACGTGGGACAGAGGGAGTATATATATATTAAAGTTGGTGAGGAGGGCTATGGCTTCGCCACGTGGACAAGTTTAGGCAAACTATTGATTTTGGAGAAGCCACGTCATCACTATCCCAAAATCTATATGACTTATGATATTCTCCTTATTAACTATTACTATTAGTTAATAATAATAGTTATTATAATAGTTAACTATAATAGTTACTTTATAAGTTAACTATTACTATTAATTGTATTAGTTAACTATAATAGTTACTATATATTTTAACTATTACTATTAATAGTATTAGTTAACTATAATAGTTACTATATAAGTTAACTAATCCTATTAAGTGTATTAGTTAACTATAATAGTTACTATATATGTTAACTATTATTATAAATAGTATTAGTTTACTATATAGGTTAAGTAATAGTATTATAGTTACAATATATGTTAACTATTACTATTAATAATATTAGTTAATCATAATAGTTACTATATACTCCCTCCGTCCCAATTAAACAGTGTACACTTATTTTTCCTTTGGTCCGTTCCACTGAGCGCGAACTACACTGATAAATTGGCAAAGGTTTTAATATTTTATATTCTCCCTACCCCACCCACTCATTCTCTCTCTTCATTTTCTACCATACAATTTATTCAACCAACCTACTATTAACTCCACTCATTCTCTCTCTTCATTTCCTACCACACATTTTCATTATCTTAATAGTATTTCTTAGTTATTGTGCCCAAAATCTTGATGCACACTTGGGTGAGACGGAGGGAGTATATGTTAACTATTACTATTAAAAATATTAGTTAATCATAATAGTTACTATATAAGGTAACTATTATCATTCAACTTACTAATAAAATATAAAATGCAATCCGTGCGTAGCACGAAATTACCACTAGTTTATTTTGAATGAGAGAGGATTAGTGGCAAGTAGGAGGGATTTAGGGAAACTGATGTGGTTATGAGATATTTAATGCTTAAAATGAGAAATAAATTAGTAGTATAGAATACTTATGAGATACTCTCCATGATTAATTTTATTTAGTAAGTTGTTTCATCATTTATCATCTATTACTACTATTAAATTGTCATAAAATTTAAAGCTTTAAATAATGATAGATAAATCTTCATATTATATGCCTTATTGTGAATGGATTAATATTATGTTCCCTTTTTACATTAGTGATTTTTTAAATAATTAATTTTATTTAGTCCTTAAAAGCAAATAAATATATTTGGTGTGGCTAATTCTATTGTCATTTTAAAATTTTGAACAAAAATTTAATTGCCTTAAATCATAGTTAGTAATACACGTGATGGAAAAAAAAAATGGATACGTACAAGTCTGTTACGAACTTTATTTTGAAAAATACGACATCAAAATGAAAATGAAAATATTGCATTTTTTATAATATAACGTATATAATACAACTCAAAGTCAGAATAATTATGTACGTAAAAGTACGTATATATAGGCACATATAGGTCAATAATAGATATTTTATACAATTAGATGTTTAAGAAGTATAATATATTTATAAAAATATGCCTTCACTCTTACGTGAAAAGAAAGACAAAAAAAGAGAAAAATCAATGTAAGGGGCCTTTTGTTTTTTCATTTTTCCTCTTATTAAGAGGTGGATCACGAGGTAAGAAACTTTAAGTGTGTTTGTTTTTTTTTTTTAATTTCAGCCTTAACGCCTCTGAAAAGCCACTGAATTTTAAGTGGTAAAATTGAAGCTGAAAGCCTCTGAAAAGCCACTGTTCATACTTGGTTTTGGTTAATTTTTTTAAACAAGCTTTATCGTTCATACTGCCGTTTACGTTTGTTTTTTTTTTTTTTTTTAATCGTTTTTAAAATGAATTCAGATAGAAAATCAAACAACTTACTCAATTCAGAATTCAGTTTTCAGTTGCTGCCTCTTAAAAATTCAGCCATTTTCAGAAGTGAAATCAGATTTCAGCATTCAGCACTTAAAAAAAACAAAAGCCCCCTAAGTGTAACATATTAATATTAATCATTTATTTTGCGATAGAAGAAGGAGAACTATTGGTAGAAAATTCTCAATTTCGAGGATGTCATTAACACCATCTGACACACGAGGATTCCATTCCGATTTGAGAGGAGACAGTTCCCACTGATGAAACTTTTAACTCTTGATATAACAATATACAATTGGTCATGACAAAATATTGCTTCTTTGAGATAAGACCAACAACAGATAACGATTGTCCTTGGCTTTTTTTAATCGTCTTTGAGAGGAGACAGTTCCCACTGATGAAACTTTTAACTCTTAAATATAGATTTACTAGTAAAAGCCCATGTCCAAGGACACGTGTTTTTTTTTTTTTTTAAATCTATAGTATAAATGGTAGTGATGTGCTACAGTTGAATGAATAGTTCCAATGGCGGAATTTCCCATAGTTCCAATGGCGGAATTTCCCATTTTTCCCTCACTATTTTGTCTCTTTCCTATTTTGCCCTTTGAATTTTCGTCTTTTATGTGTTAGTAATTATCCTTGCATCGCACGGGAATAACACTAGTTAACTAAATAATAACAAAAAAGTTTATAATGATTGCGCGAGAGTTGATGTATAATTTGAAGAATAAACGTATTTTGGAAAGAAAAAAAAAATATACCTCACTTTATACTATTGCAATCTTTTTCATTTTCTTTCATCGGGAGAAATAATTTTGAAAAATTAAATAATTCGTCTTTTCCCTCCCCATTCCTTCTCCTCCGTTCCCACTACAATCATCAAATCCCAACACACACACACTCGTTCAACCCAATGAACCCTTTCTTCATTCCCAAATCCTAACAAAATCCTCCCTAACCCCTCTCTGCAGTTCGAAATGCAAGATATACTTGGGTCAGTTCGTCGATCACTCGTTTTCCGTCCTTCCGATGGCGGTACTGACGACGCCTCAGTCGGAACCCTAGTTGATAAGATCAGTTCACGCATCCGGAAATCCAGAGTGCTCTCCAGATCGACTGACAAGGACAACACTGTGCCGATTGCAACCACCATCCGTTGGCGAAAAGGTGAATTGATTGGATGTGGAGCGTTTGGTCAAGTGTATATGGGCATGAATCTCGATTCTGGAGAGCTCTTAGCCGTCAAACAGGTTGATTTATTATTTCCCCCACTTGATTTCGACCAATTGTAACTTTTGAATTTCAAATTGGGCAGCACTTTTACCTATTTGCTTCTCTCCTTTTTTTCATAGTTTATTGCATTAGTCGATTATAGTATGTTCAACTGGACATTTTTTTGTGATGTTTATTGACCCTTGCTTTGTTCCTCTAAAATCCGTTCAGGTTTTGATTGTGGCGAGCAGTGCTTCAAAGGAGAAGGCACAGGTTAGGACTCGATTATTTCTTTTCACGTGCTTAATTGGAATTAACTCTGTAATGTGGAGTAATTAAATGGCATCGCCAGCCTCATAACTGTAGTTGTCATAAGTTTATCTGTTACAAGCCTCATACTGTACTTTTTCCTGCATTTTGTCACTCCCACTCCCGGTGCTTCTTTACAACGAAACAATCATGATTCTTTTCCTTGATATTTAAAATATAATGGAATGAAAGTTGTATTAGACCATTCTTGTCTCTGTACAAGGATGTCGTGTGTACAAACCGAACACTTGAGATTTTAGAATTTATTTTTAAACTACTATGATATCCTAGACAGAAGAGTTAAATATTATGATCTTTGGCTCAAATTCTGTTTTCCTCTCTTTCGTGTAACTAGAATTATGACACCATAAGATTTGTGTCATTGTGTGTTCTGTTATTTTGGTAGGATTGGAACTATAAGACTGAAGAGTTACATGTTTTGACCTAAGGATCAATAAGCGTCTGATTTTTTACTCCTTGTTGTTCATTTGATTATAAATGATGCTAAAGTTCCAACCACGGCTCCACTAACTATTAAGTAGATGGACCTTTTGTAAGTATCCTTCATCATTTGATAAAACTGTTGCACGATGTCTTATTGCATGTTTCAGAGAAGAATCACAGAGATTGAGAGACTGGTTGGAATTTTAGGAATCATGTAATGCAATGCTGAGGTTCCAAATACACCTTTTAGCTGCAAATGGATTATAGTAATTTGGCAATTTTGTGACTTATAACTTTGTTCTGATGCTTAATCACTGATCATCAAGTCATTGATTTAGTGTTGATTGATTTCATTTGCATTGTCCAATGGTATGAGTAGGTTCATATTAGGGAGCTCGAGGAAGAAGTAAAGCTTCTGAAAAATCTTTCTCATCCAAACATTGTTGTAAGTACTTCTTTATTTCTGTGGATTTGAGTTCATGTACCTTCTTCAACTTTATTCATCATTTACAAACTATTTAGAGATATCTGGGAACTGTGAGAGAGGAAGAAACCATAAATATACTTTTGGAGTTTGTTGCTGGAGGATCAATATCGTCACTTTTAGGGAAATTTGGACCCTTCCCTGAGGCAGTAAGTAAATCTTCATTCCAACTTGCTGTTATGGCAGTC
Source organism: Adenophora triphylla var. japonica (assembly GCA_022495995.1). Lineage (NCBI taxonomy): Eukaryota > Viridiplantae > Streptophyta > Magnoliopsida > Asterales > Campanulaceae > Adenophora > Adenophora triphylla. The sequence goes on from JAFEMH010003326.1 coordinate 64,210, forward strand.
TTTACATGCTCCTCTTGTCTAATAGTTAATCGTTTATGTTAAGTAGGTTATAAGGATGTATACTAAGCAGTTATTGTTGGGCCTTGATTATCTTCACAAGAACGGTATCATGCACAGGGACATTAAGGTTTTATTTCCATCCTTGCTCATTGTCTCTTTTCTTTGCTGTTCTGTGAAGTAATATAAGCATCTCAATTATTTCAGGGTGCTAACATCCTTGTTGATAATAAAGGATGCATTAAACTTGCAGATTTTGGTGCATCCAAACAGGTTGTTGAGCTGGTAAACATACTGCGTTCTCTATTGGTGTTTATTCATTTAACGTTCCGTTTTTATTTGTAAAGTAGTACAGTTTGTAGTTATAGACTAACAGACGTGGTTGGTTTAGGCAACTGTGACAGGTGTCAAGTCAATGAAGGGTACACCTTATTGGATGGCTCCTGAAGTCATTCTCCAGACTGGTCAAAGCTTGTAAGCACAATGAAAATTACTTAATCAACTTCATGCTTGCATGCAACTTTTAGTTTCAGTGTTTATCTGAATTTAAACCATCCAGCATTTCGCCAGCTTGTAAATGCAATCTCTTGAAGCAGAGTTTCTCACCAAGACTTGTACTTAAAACAGTTATCCCTTTCTCTGAATCACAGTTCCAACATCTAAATCCTCCTTTATGGTTATGCAACAAGTCAAGTGCATCCCTTTAATCTGTTTTAATATTGAGGTCTGATATTTTGTTGTATTGAAGTGGGCAAAGCCAAGTTTCATCTACTTTGTCTTACTTTCTTTTTTACAATCGAAAATGATGTTGCCCTCTTCAACTTTATTAATATAAACAACAAAATTAAAAGTGGATTGGGGGTGGGTGGGTGGGGGTAGACCTAACAATCACTAGACAATGAGGGAGACATAAATCCTTACCTCAATGTAAATATAGAAAGCTTATAAGAATAAAAAGGTGGGGGGGGGGGCTGGAGCCTCTCCCACTATTCGTGGGGTCTAAGGGAGGGCCGAGCCCATATGGGCTTAATGTAGACAACCTTCCCTTGCATTTTTTAATGCAAGAGGCTGCTTCCGTGGCTCGAGGCTGTGACCTCTCGAAGTCACATGGCAGCAACTCCAACCAACAAATAAATAAGTAGAAAAAAAAAGGTCAGCCAAAATGTCTTCTACCTCCATGCCTCTTCTAACCAACTTTGAAAGCCATAATATTAAGTCTTTGTTTTTGTACGATCACTAATGCTACCTTATTCCTTTTCGGATTTAAACATTTGGTTTTTATTCAATAATCATTAGTGCTATTTTAGCTCCATGTATTCTCTGTCTTTACATTCGGTACAATTGTGGTTATCATGATTATCTAGCTTCGGTGCATGTCTGTAATAATGTTATTCTCTTGTCTTGAGTAATTGTGTGCTGCTTTTGTGTTGTGCAATCGCAGCGGAAGCAAGAACACAAAACTAAGAACACACACAAGCAATTAATCGGGAAATCGAAAGAGAAAGAGAAGAGATTAATTTGGGGTTTTGAAGCCTCCGTTTCTGTATATTATTCTGTGCAAATCTCATCATGTTTACATAGGTTTAAATAGCATATTCATACTAACCTAAACCTAGCCCAAACAAAGACCAAATACCGAAACCCGTCGGCCCAAAACCCCCGTCATGCTTCGAGGCGCCCGCCCCAAGAAACCCAGGCGCCCGCACGGCGCGTGTCAATGCCAAGCCGCTCCCACGGACCTCCGTGCGCCCGCTTGCCAAGAGCCGGGCGTCCGCCTCAAACCAAGGTTTCGTGGCCCCATCTTCGCTCTCCAAGCGCCCGCCTCACCTTAAAGTGGGCGCCCGCCTCGCCTGCAGTCGATCCAGCCTTGAGGAAACGAGCCACATCCAACAATCTCCACCTTGGCGAGTGTTCACCCAAACCAACAGAAGATACATGGAACCAGCTCGAACCTCCCCATCTCTAACAACTCGAGATGTGCAACAAATCCAAGCAATGCTTGAACTTGTCGAGTAATGCTTGAAGCCGTCAACATATTCGCGGCATTCTCCGTAGTGTGAACCTTCTCTAGCACCACTCACCCATATCGATCAACTCCCGAATCTTGTGAAACCGAACATCAATGTGTTTCGACCGTTGATGATAAATATGATTCTTCGCTAGAAATATCGCGCTTTGATCGTACAAAGCAACTTCACTCCACCTTGCTCAATGCCCAACTCACACCAAACCCCGAAGCCATAAGGCCTCCTTTGCGGCTTCAACCGCCGCCATATACTCCGCTTCCGTTGTAGACATGCGCAATGATAGATTGGATCATAGATCTCCAACATATGGGTCCACCACCAAGAGTAAACGCATAACCCGTAGTCGACCTCCTCCTATCCAAGTCACCCGCATAATCTGAATCAACATACCCTACAACAGAAAGCTCCTCACTCTTACCTCCAAACATGATGCCATAATCCATAGTGCCCTTCAAATATCTCGAGAATCCACTTTAATCGCTTCCCAATCTTTGTTTGCCGGATTCGCCATATACTGCTAACCACACTAATGGCTTGCGCCAAATACGGCCTCGTGCAAACCGTCAGCATCATGGGGAGACGTCAGCTGCTTACGGCTTGCATAGGGAACCTTTGACATCCTCTCGAATTTCTTCGCCGAACTCGGGAATCTGAGGCGGATAAACTAAAATGACTCGCCAATGGTGTCTTCGCGGGTTTTGCGTCCCGCATATTGAACCTCTCCAACACCTTCTCCACATATCCAGGCTTGAGGCAGCCCACAATCTCCTAGATTTTCTGTCTCGGCGAATCTCCATCCCAAGAATCTTCTCGCTTCCCCCAAATCCTTCATGTCAAACTCTCTACTCAACAAGGCCTTCAACCGATTGACCTCGTTCTTACTCCTACCCGCGATAAGCATATCATCCATATACAAGAATGTAAAAATACAAGAACCATCATCAAGGCTCTTCACATAAACGCAACAATCATACTCACAACGCTTGTGGCAATACGTACCATGTAGGAGTCAAACTCGTATACCACTGCCTCGGAGACTCCTTCACCATAAAGTGACTTTTTCAATCTACAAACCAAACGCTCCCCGCCTGGGCTCCGTGAACCCGTGTGGTTGCTCCATAAAAATCGCTCATCCAACTCACCATGTAGAAACGCAGCTTTTCACATCCATCCGCTCCAACACCAAATCATAGTACGCTACAAGACCCAACACAATCCGAATGGAAGTATGTCTCACAACAGGCGAAAAAATCTCATTATAATCCACCCCCTCTCGCTGCGAATACCCCTTTGCTACCAGGCGAAAAAATCTCATTATAATCCACCCCCTCTCGCTGCGAATACCCCTTTGCTACCAAACGAGCCTTGAACTTTTCCCCTTCTTTTTCTGATACGCTCCTCGCGCTTGAAGATCCACTTGCAACCAATAGCACGCTTCCCTTAGGAAGCTCCACCAAATCCCATGTATCATTCTTGTACGGTGACTCCATCTCCTCCGCCATACAGCTTACCCACTTGTCCTTTTCCGGATCGTTTATAGCCTCCTTAAAAGTACTCGGGTCTCCACTACTAAGAACAAGAACATATGAAGCCACGTCTTCAAATCCATTACTGACCAGGTGGCTTGATTACTCTCTTAGGTCTCCCAACCGAAGTACTAGCCACTTCTTGTGTAGGTTCCTCTCGACTCCTAAGAGTGAGATCCGCATCGCATTATCCTCACGTAGCTCCACCTCAATAACTTGCTTCTCGCCCTCCTTGCTTTCTCGGCACCTTCTCCTTGTCATCAGCGAGTACACTTCAACATAGCCTTTTCATCAAAGACTACATCCCTACTAATCACCACCTTGCTTGACTTGGGATCCCAAAGCTTGTATCCTTTCACATCTGTTTCATACCCGAGAAAGACACACTGCTTTGACTTTGGGTCAAGCTTCGACCGCTCTTCGCGGGAATATGCACATGGGATGGACACCCAAACACCCGGATATCGGTGAAGTCTACCTCATTACCCGTCCATACCTCCTCCGCAAATACGTTATCCAAAGAGACTCTAGGTGATCCGTTAATCAAGAAACATGCCATACTCACCGCATCGCCCCAAAAATTCTTTGCGATCCCGCGTTGAATCGTAGACACCTAGCCACTTTCCGCAATAGTTACGTTCATCCTCTCGGCCACACCATTTTCTTTGTGGTGTCTTGCGTCTGCGTGTAGTGCCTCTTGATTCCATGCTCTCTGAACTTCTTGAACTCGCCATCCGTGTACTGGTCCCATTATCACTCCTCAAACACTTGATTTTCCGCCCCGTTCTGGTTTTCCACTTCAGCCTTTCCACACCTTGAACTTCTCAAAAGTCTCCGACTTGTGCCTCATGAAGTAAACCCAAACCTTCTTCGAAAAATCATCAATGAAAGTCACGAAGTAATAATGTCCTCCTCTAGATTCTGTTCTGACCGGCCCCCACACATCTGAATGAACGTAATCAAGAATGCCCTTTGTTGTATGCTTACCCGTCTTGAACCGCACCTTATTCTCGCTTTCCAAGAACACAATACTTGCAAAACTCAAGTTTACAAGTCTTCACACCCTTCAACAACTTTCGTTTATGAAGTTCCCGCATTCCCTTTCACCCACGTGACCCAAGCCTCATATGCCATGCCAGAAGGGCGTCGAGTGCGACCTCCGACTCAGCGGATGTGACTCCACCTACAACAATGCTCCCTAGCACACCTCGTAAATGTTCTTGGAGCCCATTCTCACCCTTCATCACAACCATGCGCCACTTAACAACTTTCGGTACTCCACCTTGAGCCTTATAGTTCATACCATTAGCATCCAAGGTACCCAATGAAATCAGATTTTTAGAGACCTCCGAACATGTCTAACATCACATAACGTTCTAACTACACCATCATACATCTTAATTCTTATAGTTCCTATGCCAGGCAATTTTACATGTAGCACCATTACCCATAGTAACTATACCGTAATTAATCGACTGTAGGTATCGAACCAATCACGATTCGCGATCGCATGAAACGAACATGCCGAATCCAGTAATCCAAACATCTGTCGGTGCTCCACAAACTGATGAAGTCGTGAGCATATCTCCATCCACATCCTCTCGAGCAATCTTCAACCACATTGATCGACTTTGAAGATCCTTCCTTGCCTTTACCGTTCCCTTCTGCGGACAATTCTCGCCTCTTGTGCCCCTTCTCCCCACACTTGAAACAATTCCCTTGTACTTCTTCCTTGATGCGAACGAGAATTGCCTCTGCTGCGAGTTATCCCGGAACTGGGTTCTCCCACGTTCCTGATTTTCCTTCACAAATAACCCTTCACCCGCAGGTTCATCAACGGACTTCTTCCGTTTATGAAAAGCTAGAAGAGCTTCTGTGACCGGTTGCAACTCCACGGTATCCTTCCCCCAAGTCAACGTAGTAACAAGATTTTCGTATGTCGAAGAAGTCGGCAACGAATTCAGCAACATCAACGCCTTGTCCTCTTCCTCGAACGTCACCTCCACCCTAACCAAATCATTGAGTATTTGGTTAAACGTGTGGATATGAGCCTCAAGATCCGAACCTCTGCCATCTTAAGCCCATACAACCTTTGCTTGAGATGCAACTTGTTCGACAGCGATTTTGACATATATCGGCCCTCCAAAATCTCCCAAACCTTCGTCGGTGATTCCTCATCGATCACGTGATACACCACCTCATCCGCAAGGCACTGCCGTATCGAAGAAACAGCCCGCTCTTGCAACTCCTTCCATGGACCTTCTTCGATATCATCGGGTTTAGTCGAATGTCGAAGAACCTTTCCCAAACCTGCTTGGACCAGAAAATCCTTCACCCTCCGTTGCCACAACGCAAAGTTTCCATGACCATCAAACTTTTGAACGTCGGACTTCACGGTGATAGAATTCCCCCCAGACATCGCAACCGTGCTCTGATACCAGTTGTTGTGCAATCGCAGCGGAAGCAAGAACACAAAACTAAGAACACACACAAGCAATTAATCGGGAAATCGAAAAAGAAAGAGAAGAGATTAATTTGGGGTTTTGAAGCCTCCGTTTCTGTATATTATTCTGTGCAAATCTCATCATGTTTACATAGGTTTAAATAGCATATTTATACTAACCTAAACCTAGCCCAAACAAAGACCAAATACCAGAAACCCGTCGGCCCAAAAAACCCCCCGTCATGCTTGAGGCGCCCGCCCCAAGAAACCCAGGCGCCCGCCTGGCGGTGTGCAATGCCAAGCTGCTCCCACGGACCTCCAGGCGCCCGCCAAGCCAAGAGCCAGGCGTCCGCCTCAAACCAAGGTTTCATGGCCCCATCTTCTGCTCTCCAAGCGCCCGCCTCACCCTAGGTGGGGCGCCCGCCTCGCCTGCAGTCGATCCAGCCTTGAGGAAACGAGCCACATCCAACATTTTGTTTCTTGTTAGTGCTCAGACAGTCAGACTTTTTAGTAGAAGTTTATATATAACTGAAGCTGGTTGAGTTCTAATTTTATAAGCATTTGCTATTTTTGTTAAAAATGGTTACTTTTCCCTAATCATTTATGTTGTTTACCAATGATATGTGAAATAAATTATTTATTTTTATTGTTTGCTTCTGTTTTTCTCTAACATTGTCCTTTCATATTTACTTCCCTTTTTAATACTCAGATTAAGTGTTAAGTTGTCAATCACTACTACTGCAAAGAATATATGAATGGGCTTCTCTAATGAAGATGTAAGTAGGATAGAGAATGTGTTATATATTGTAAAAATAAATAAATTTAATAATACTAATAAAATATTTTGTAGAATATGCTGTTGTGTTAGTGTTGGTTTCATTTCATGTTCTCTTATTTTGCATGCATCTTGCATCTGCTGGTTTCTACGTTAACTTCTTATGGTGTCCTTTGTAGATACCAATGAATGAAGATCTATACTTGTACTTGCTTTAACTGATTTTTTTCTTTTTGGATATTAGTATTCTTACCTTTTCATTTTACCTTGTAGTTCTGCTGACATATGGAGTGTTGGATGTACGGTGATTGAGATGGCTACTGGAAAGCCTCCTTGGAGCCAGCAGTACCAAGAGGTAGACAAAAGCAGCTTACTCGAAGTTTTAATACACCCGCACACATAAACATATACTCCCTCCGTCCCACGTGAATGCAAACTTATTTCCTTTTTGGTCTGTCCCACGTGAATGCAAACTGCCCAAAATGGAAATAAATTTATTATTTTATATTCACCCTACCCCACCCACTCATTCTCTCTCTTCATTTCCTACCACACAATTTATTCAACCAACTCCACTCATTCTCTCTCTTCATTTCCTACCACACATTTTCATTATCTTAATAATATTTCTTAATTATCGTGCCCGGAAAAATGGTCCACAATGACGTGGGACGGAGGGAGTATGTGTATGTGTGTATGCACATAATACTATTTCTGCTTTGCCAGTTGATGATTTCCTTGCAGAGATATCACTTTTTTTCAGTTTAGAACTCTGACGCTCACTCTTTGGTTTACCCCGCCGTACCCGTGTCGGACATCTTATTTTAGTCTTGTTGACAAGGGTGAGGTAAACCAAAGAGTCTGAGCGTCATAGACTTAGAATGTTCTTTCTGGCAATCTACTAATAATAGGGTTATTTCAGGTTGCTGCCCTCTTTTATATTGGGACAACAAAGTCTCATCCTCCAATTCCTGAGCATCTTTCACCTGAGGCAAAAGATTTACTGCTGAAATGTCTACAGAAGTAAATACATTTAAATCTTTAATTTTTCTGAATCCAGTGGGTTCACTTAGTTGATTGATTGCAATGGGATCTTTCTACATGATCCTTCTTTTCAAAGTTTTTTTTTCTGTGTGTGTGTGTACGTCCGTCATGATGATATTTCTTTGAAAAGAATGATATACTGATGTGTTGTTGCTTACTGTCGTGATCTCTCATCATTATCATGTGTTCTTCCATTTATTAATGTCTACAGGGAACCAGAGTTGAGGCCACCTGCATTTGAGTTGCTTCAGGTGACTGATCTTATCAATTAGTTATTGCAGCAATTTGAGGCGTTATTTTACAAGATTTAATACTCACACTATTCTCATGTAGCATCCTTTTGTTACTGGGAAATCAATGGAAGCTCCTCAGTTTGTGTATGCCTCACCCATGGTTAGTTTAGGTAAATCATATGTTCGGTATGCAGTTACTCATTCATTCTTCTACCTTCATTCACACAGTTATTTTGCTGCTATCAGGAAAATATTGAAGTCCCTTCATGTGGAAATAATCTGGAGACTTCGTGAGTTTTTCAATTATAGTTTCTTTTGGACCTATAAATATTGTTGACTCTTTTACTGTTTTCTTTGTAATATTATTTTTATTGATTATGAGTCCTTTCATGCCATGCTACAACATTGTTTTTTAAAATTATTTTGCTAAATAAATAACAACCGGGACTGACGTATGTAATCTGGGCACTCTCAACTTCTCTGCTGTAAACGCTGATAAATTAATGAGAAGTTCACAAGAAAGAGAAGCAGGCAACAACAATGATGATATGTGTCAGATTGATGATAATGACGATGAATTTATGATGGGTGGATGTGCAAAGCTAGGCTCCGTTCCCATGACTGATGACATTAATAAGGTATGTCATTGCTTTCAAGTTTTCAATTATTTTCTAAGTCTGTTGGGCTTTCTATAATTGTTTCTTTCTCGATGCCTATTTTTCGTATCAGAGTTTCAATCCTATTGAGGAGCCCTCCAATGATTGGACATGTCGTGAAATGGAAGAACAAATGTCCCCACCACGTAATATGCAACCAATTTTTAGAGTAGCTGATAATTTGCTATCACCTGGACAAGGTGATAGTTGTTCCTCAGTTCGTTTATCTGAGGATGACGATGAGCTCACTGAGTCTAAAATCATAGCTTTTCTGGATGAGAAGGTATATTTTTCTGCATTCATTCTATTGATTACTCTGCCATTAATGTCTTTATTCCTACTTTTGGTTTCTCATTTCAATCATTCCTCCAGGCTTTAGAACTGAAAAAACTGCAAACTCCATTATATGAAGAGTTCTACAACAGCGCAAATCCGTTGTGTTCTTCAAATATTTCTGAACCCACAGGCAATGGATCTCCAAATTACTTGAAATTACCTCCCAAAAGCAGGTCACCTAGTCCATTCCCGACTGGAACCCCATCCAAGGAGGTTGACACTCTAACTAGTGCAAGTCCGGATAGTATTCAAAGCCCTCAAGACATTCTGTATGCTCAGCAGGAATCCAATAGTCCAGGGTTAGTCATCAGTTGTGATTTTTATTCATGTTTTCCTGTTTAGGATGTGTGTAAATGCACGAGATCTGATTTTGTTGTTAATTACAGAGGAAGCTTCACTGAGGTAAAGAGAAAGTGGAAAGAGGAGCTCGACCAAGAGCTTGAACAAAAGCGAGGTATACTTTCTCACATTTTAGTTTTACAATAATCCCATGTCCGAGGCCCGCAACAATTTCCATCGATGAAAGTAAAGAGTTTACATCAACGATTATTATATGTCCTCACTTATTTTGGCCACTATACAAAGCTCTTGGTTTAAGAAAGCATGGAGTAAACGTGGATTATTGTTTTTCATATATACCCTTATTTTAATTCTCTCTTGTGAAGGCAAGAGGTTGTAAATTTTTTATTTAGGTACATAAGCGTCCAACAGAATAAGAGACGACTAAAAAAAAAAGGAAATGTGGCCAACATAAATGAGACGGGGTGGGGGGGGGGTGTTTGTCAGAATGGGCACAAGTTACGTGGTTGAACAGCTTTTCTTATTCAATCGTGCTTCAGCTAATAAATTTTCCGTATCAGAGATTCTACTAACATTTTTAATCTCTGTTACGACACATTCTGTATTGAATGATGCTTAGCATAACTGTTTAACTACTTTAGACTATCAAGAGGAAATCGTTCAGTCTGCTGAAAGCTCTATGCCTTATAATTAACCAACGGGGCTTAAATTTTAGTATTTGATTTCTGTAGCCAGTTATCCCACGTATGCTTAGCGTGTTAAAAAACCATTTGTTGTGCAGTAGCAGCCTAGGATGCAATTGTATTCATTTGCTGCAGACCATAGGCAAGAAGCAATTCAAGTTGAGAAATGTCAGCTAACTCAAGTTACTCCCTCCGTCCCAAAATGAATGTCTAAAATATTTTCAAATTTGCTCTTGATCAAGAGCAAATTTGGAATTTTTTCGGACATTCATTTTTGGGACGGATTGGTCTGAATTTTTGCAGAGATAATGCGCCAAGTTGGTGTTGGTGGAAAAACATTATCACCAGTTGACCGAGGATCAAGCCGTCAGAGGTCAAGGTTTGCATCTCCGGCCAAGTCACCCAACCAATGTTGATCTGTTTCTGATGTTATAAATGACAGTTATCTCGGCTGGGGAGTTTTCGGATTGGGCTGCAATTCCACTCAAATGCTCTGGAAAGGCCAATATAGTGTATCGTATAGTTGTGCAAAAAAGAAGCATTTTCAAAGATGTGTTTCGAAAAGCTGTCTTTCTCGGTTTTCGCTATGCGATTTGTGTGTCTTCAGTGCATATATTTGTAGGCAACAATTGTGTAATAAATTTGATTGATAACAACAATTGTATAATGGTGGATTGAAATAGAATAAATATACTGTTGAGCTATTGTTGTTCTCCTTCAAGTTATTCACCTAGTCCAATATAGTCATATTCAGTTCACAACAACAATGCAACCACACTTTCTCTTTCCTCCTTTACTTTTTATACTCGCAAGTCACAAACACCTCCTTCTTCACTGTCAATATTATACTACTCCCTCCGTCCAAAATGAATATCCATTTGGAATTTAAGGGCCATTTTGAAAAAAGAAAGATCGATTTTTATAGAAAAAAAATTCATATATTCTTTTGTTATGTTATGAGGAGGGACTATTTCATTGATCAAATGACTAAAATAACCTTACACCATAACTTTTTTTCAAATTCCATTCTCTAGACAAAGATGGAGTAACTCATCTCAAAATACAAGAAAAATGGAAAGTAGAAGGACAAACAAGATAGCCATTTCACCAAACAAAAAAGCAAAGCAAAGCAAAGCAGCAATTACATTTCATTTGAGTATACACAAAAAAAAGTTTATAATGATGCAATCCATCACACCAATGAAGAAAATGAAGATTATTATAGACATTAAGAAAATATCTAAAATAAAAATAAAAATAAAATCAATCAAAGCTTCAGAAACCAAAGTCAAAAAAAAAACTCTGACAATCCTTAGATTCTTCTTCCTGACAATCGCATTGGCGTAGCAGACGGACGTTGTTTGAGTCCACTCATCATCTTCATCATCCCCTCACTTGACTGTACAACAACAGATTTCCTGCTTTTCAATGGAGAAACCAATTTACTTGCCAATCTTGACGGCGAAAAAGATCTTCTTAGCTTCTCCCCAGTAGACATTTTCAGTGATTTCTTGCCAAAACTTATTGGTCTTGTGGGAGATAATGAAAGTGGTGGACTTTTTATCTTCACTTGAAATTTAGAACCCGAAGAAGCTGGAGACTTGATCAAGAACTTATGAGGAGTCATCTGTCGGTTCTTAGCGATCACCGGAGATTTTGTTTTACCAAATTTCCGGTGTTGTGATGTGGGCGATGAATGAAATAACGGGTTAGGGAAAAGTACAGTCTTTCTAGCCCAAGGCCTATTTTTCGGGGAAACTCTATTAGCCAAATATCTCATATTTTCTTTATCATTTTCTTTCCTCTGAGACGGAGGAGAAGAAACTTTAAAACTGATACGCGATTTGGCTCTTTGGAGTGCAGGGGGATCGGCTTCTGATCTAATTGAATGCAATGTGATTTGTTTCTCTCTTTTTCTACGTGCCCGGAGTTCAGAATTTTCAGGGTTTGACTTCGACTTCGAAGCTACCGGAGTTTTTGGGTCGTTTGTGGCCGTTTTTTTGGCCTTGGGGTCCACTGCTGCAACAATTTCTCTTACATGTTGGCTTGCTTGGATTATTTCGCCCACTGTTTCTCCTAATAGCATTGCTGGTAATGACATTCTACGCCAATCCCCTGTGCTTATTGGTAGTTTTCCAGGTGGAGATTTCCGAGTATTACCATTCCTGATCCTTCAAATTGGAGAGATAAATTTAGCCAAACCAATGCTTAAAATTGGAAAAATTTACCAAATTTAGCAAAATTGTTCATACCCATTTGATCAAACGCATAAGAAACAAAATAAATTAGGAAACTTTATCAGAGATTGGGCAAAATCTAGCTGGAATTAGGCTACAGGATTGATCAAAACCTTTATAAGCAACATAAAATTAGGAAATGTTTCAAGAAATGTGGCAAAATTTTATAAACCCACTTGATCAAGTGCAGAAAAGACAACATAAAAAAGGGAACTTGAACATAAACTTATCAAAACAAATGACTCCCCCATGATCAAATGATCAAATGCATAAACCCAACATAAATTAGGAAACTTTATCAAAATTTAAGCAAAAATAAAGTAAACCCATTCAATCATATGCAAGAAAAACATCATAAATTAGGAAAATTTGGAAATTGTTTCAAGAAATTGGAATTTTTTTTGGGTACCCACTTGATCAGCAGAAAAAAAAAAAACAACACAAAAGTGGGAACTTGAACATATACTTATCAAAATCAGGGAATCAAATGCATATAACCCAACATAATTTTGGAATCTTTATCCAAAAAATAAACAAAATTAAAGTAAACCTGTTCAATCAAATGCAAGAAAAACATCATAAATTAGGAAAATTTATCAAAATCAAGGTGGAAATTAGATACCTGAGGGACTCCTGTTTACATCTGAGACTAGTTCTTAAGTAGCCCCTAGTACTGCGAGGACTAAGACTAACACCAGAAATCACCTTATTCCCACCTGCAACTGTGTACTGAAGTTCTTGCAATCGAGCCATACACTTGTCCACCTTCATTTAAAAAAAAAAAAAAAAGACACAATTTTGACATAAACCCATCAGGAATTGGGAAAATGGGGTTCTTGAAATCATGAAAATCGATTCCTTAAAAGTGTCGAAAACCCAGATTGGGGGTAGGGAAAAGAGGGATTTTGATTGTGTCTTACCTTGTTTACAGTTTCTCGGAGTAGATTGGGGTCGATTGGAGCCACCATTTTCTTGTGATTTGGTGGGGTTCTTGCAACCATTTTGATCGCAGTTGGGTTTATATGGGATCCTCTCTCTTCTCTCTCTCTCTCTGAAAGTGAAACTCTGTTGTGCTCCGAAGTGAAGAGGGGTGGGGGTTACAAGTTAGAACATGAAGTTTGGGTAACGGATAGATTTTTGCTCCCAACGGTCGGAAAGAATAGCGGAAAAGAACGCATTGGATTTGGAACGGTCTATAATCAAAACTATTTATTTATTTATTTATTTATTTATTTATTTAATTGGTACTCCTCCTTCCTTCCGACTCGATTTAAGTTTTTTACTTCCCTTTTTTTTTTTTATCTGTCTTAAGATTCGTAGTTGATTTATTACTTAAGATGGATAATGAAACCCACTTATTATTTTCACAACAAAAATTGCATACCCACTTTCTCTCTCCTACTTTATTTTTCATACTCACACTATTTACTTTTTACTCCCTCCTTCCGGTCCAAATGTCCCAACTTTCCATTTTGGGCATCCCATTTAAAATATCTCAACCCAAAAAAAGAAAGTTTTTATTACTATTCCACCCACTCATTCTTTATCCTATTTTACTTTTACACTCACAACATTCTCTCTTCTAACTATTCCTCTCACTCATTCTCTCTCCTATTTAATTTTTCATACTCACAACATTTAAATTTTTTCTCTTTCTTACATCACTTTTCTTAATTTTCTTGTCGAACCCATTTTAGAACATTTGGGCGGGGACGTAGAGAGTATTAATTTTCGTATTAAGTAAAGGAATGGGAATTGAAGGGAGTATATACTATATAGTAATTTATGTAGTAATGTTTTTTATGTTTCTTGACCTTATCGTTTAAAAAGCATTTTTCCTTTGGCTAATTTTGAATCTTGTGGTGGCAACTGGGACCCACAGAGTTGACTTTTTCTTCATTCTTTTTTTTTTTTTTTAAACAAACCTTTTCTTCATTCTTAGTGTCGTTGTACAATTTAAATGTTAACCATTCTATCATTTTATACCATTAATTGCATGTATTACAGTACTCCGTAATTGTTACCTAATACAGTATACTTTGTTTTTGTATTTTTTTGATCATTTATTTTTTAGGAAAGGAGTATAGAAAAATCATTAATAATCCCACCACCATATTGCATCATGAATCAAATATGAATTAATTGGTCTTATGAAAAACTAGTTTCATCATAACATTATGAAAAAACGTGTTTTTGAACCCGATTAAACTTGTGATACGCGAATTGAACCGGAGACCGGTTCAGTAACAAAATTGAACCGTCTTTTGTCAAATCAAATCCAAACGAACACACAAATACATACAAGAAACACAGAGTTACGACGCCGCAACAGAGAAATTCATCGAGCTAAATCAAAATTCAATCGAAAATCATTCCGTTTCAGACGATTTTGGTAATATATGATTCACTGTCAATTATAGACTATGAATTCATATATTTAAAATCGTTCCTAATTGTTTTATTCAATACTGGCGATTTTTGATTAGGTTAAGATGGGCTTACGTGATTTTGAAGATGAAACTGGAAGTGTGCTACTGTAATTGATCGAATTCAGCAAGAAGATGAAACTGGAGATAATGCTACGACAATTGATCGAATTCAGCACAAAGATGAAACTGGAGATAATGCTACAGTAATTGATCGAATTCTGCACGAAGTTGATGATAATCACGATACAGGTAATCCAATTTCATAATGCCAGTTTTTTTTATATATAATGCTAGTAGTTTGAAGTACTTGTTTTATTTTTTTTAATTGCCAGATTGTGTTATTTGGATTGCCAGTATCACTTA
Organism: Adenophora triphylla var. japonica; assembly: GCA_022495995.1. Classification (NCBI taxonomy): domain Eukaryota; kingdom Viridiplantae; phylum Streptophyta; class Magnoliopsida; order Asterales; family Campanulaceae; genus Adenophora; species Adenophora triphylla. Next base: position 79,259 of record JAFEMH010003326.1, read on the forward strand.
TTTGGAGTGCCAGTTTTAATTTTTTAGGATACTTTGTTCATTGAAGTGTCAGTTTGTGTTTTTAGGAGTGCCAATATCACTTATTTGGAGTGCCAGCTTGTGTTATTTAGTTCCAGTTTGTGTTATTTGTAGCTTCAGCCAATGTCATGTTATTGAAGTGCCAGTTTGTGTTTTAGGAGTGCCAGTATCACTTATTTGGAGTGTCAGTTTGTGTTATTTAGTTCTAATTTGTGTTATTTGTAGCTTCAGCCACTGTCTTGTTATTGAAGTGCCAGTTTGTGTTGTTAGGAGTGTCAGTATCACATATTTGGAGTGCCAGTTTGACTTATTGAAGTTCCAGTTTGTGTTATTTGTAGCTTCATCCACTGTCTTGTTATTGAAGTGCCAGTTAGTGTGGTTTAAAGTGTCAGTTTTAATTTTTTAATGTGCCAGTGTTTTTTTTAATATTTTTCAGTGAGTGTTGTTTAGAGTGTCAGTAATTCTTTGTTTATTGAAGTGCCAGATTGCGTTATTTGGATTGCTAGTTTGTGTTATTTGGAGTGCCAGTTTTAATTTTTTAGGATACTTTGTTCATTGAAGTGTCAGTTTATGTTTTTAGGAGTGCCAGTATCACTTATTTGGAGTGTCAGTTTGTGTTATTTAGTTCCAGTTTGTGTTATTTGTAGCTTCAGTCAATATCTTGTTATTGAAGTGCCAGTTTGTGTTTTTAGGAGTGCCAGTATCACTTATTTGGAGTGCCAGTATGTGTTATTTAGTTCAGTTTGTGTTATTTGTAGCTTCAACCACTGTCTTGTTATTGAAGTGCCAGTTTGTATTGTTAGGAGTGCCAGTATCACATATTTGGAGTGCCAGTTTGACTTATTGAAGTTCCAGTTTGTGTTATTTGTAGCTTCATCCACTGTCTTGTTATTGAAGTGCCAGTTAGTGTGGTTTGAAGTGCCAGTTTTAATTTTTTAATGTGCCAGTGTTTTTTTAATATTTTCCAGTGAGTGTTGTTTAGAGTGTCAGTAATTCTTTGTTCATTGAAGTGCCAGATTGTGTTATTTGGATTGCCAGTTTGTGTTATTTGGAGTGCCAGTTTTAAATTTTTATGATACTTTGTTCATTGAAGTGCCAGTTTGTGTTTTTAGGAGTCTTAGTATCACTTATTTGGAGTGCCAGTTTGTGTTATTTAGTTTCAGTTTGTGTTATTTGTAGCTTTAGCCAATGACTTGTTATTGAAGTGCCTGTTTGTGTTTTTAGGAGTGCCAGTATCACTTATTTGGAGTGCCAGTTTGTGTTATTTAGTTCCAGTTTGTGTTATTTGTAGCTTCAGCCACTGTCTTGTTATTGAAGTGCCAGTTTGTGTTATTAGGAGTGCCAGTATCACATATTTGGAGTGCCAGTTTGACTTATTGAAGTTCCAGTTTGTGTTATTTGTAGCTTCATCCATTGTCTTGTTATTGAAGTGCCAGTTAGTGTGGTTTAAAGTGCCAGTTTTAATTTTTTAATGTGCCATCAAATAAGTAATACTGGCACATTCAAAAATTAAAACTGGCACTTCAAATCAAACTAACTGGCACTTCAAATCTAAAGAAAATTATATTATACAGTAGATATTAGTCATTAAAAAAAAAAAAAACTACAAACAAACAAGCCAACTCAACAAACAAACCACTAAACACAAAACAAATTATTCATTCATTCATGCTCTCCATAAACTTATAGAGTGCAGAGTGCTGGAACATATCATGCTCTCCATATGCTTTAGTTGCCCCACGATCCTTGGCATGTAACAGAAGAGAATCCCAAATTCATGTTGATTTCTTGCTGTTCTTATTGTCACAGAATGGGCAGTGAAGTTTATCTGAACTGTTCCACAAACTATAATATCCCTCCTTAATATCTTCTAAGAAACCTGCAATTTTTTTAGCAGCTCTTTCTTCTTCATTATCTTCAACATTTTTCTCAGTCTTGACTGACCTACTCGTACTCATACCGAGAAATTGATTGCTTTTTAGATGAAATTTAGAAATAAAAAAGAAGTGAAGATCTAACTTATTTATACTGAATCCGTGACTGTACACATTTATTACTCGTGACTCTTTGAATTCGTGACTGCTGAATCCGTGACTGTACACATTTATTACTCTTTGAATTCAGTGCACTTACCAACTGTACACATTTATTACTCTTTGAATTCAATAGTAAGTTTGAATGCTTTTTTGTACACATTTATTACTCTTTGAATTCAATAGTAAGTTTAAATAATATCTAGTGAATTTGGCACTATTGAATCCGTGACTGTTTTTGTTCAAAATTTGGCACTATTGATTATGGACAAAATGGAGCAGTACTAGTTGGGACAACTATTGAATCCGTGACTGTTTTTGTTTTTTTATTACTCAACATGGAACACCTAACTTGGAACACCTGTCCTAATGCATGCATTTAAACAACACTCACTGGAAAATATTAAAAAAACACTGGCACATTAAAAAATTAAAACTGACACTTCAAACCACACTAACTGGCACGTCAATAACAAGACAGTGGCTGAAGCTACAAATAACACAAACTGGAACTTCAATAACACAAACTGGCACTCCAAATAACACAAACTGGCAATCCTAACAACACAAACTGACACTTCAATCAACAAAGTATCACTGACACTCTAAACAACACTCACTGGACAATATTATAAAAAATACTGGCACATTAAAAAATTAAAACTGACACTTCAAACCAGACTAACTGGCACTTCAATAACAAGATAGTGGCTGAAACTACAAATAACACAAACTGGAACTTCAATAAGTCAAAATTGCACTCCAAATAAGTGATACTGGCACTCCTAACAACACAAACTGGCACTTCAATAACAAGACAGTGGCTGAAGCTACAAATAACACAAACTAGAACTAAATAACACATACTAGCACTCCAAATAAGTGATACTAAGACTCCTAAAAACACAAACTGGCACTTCAATGAACAAAGTATCATAAAAATACATCAAACACAACAATATTAAAAACAGAATTTAGTAACATTAAACACTACCACTACCACCTGCTCCATCATCACCTACGTTGTCATTCAATTTGTTTTTTGGATCATATTCATTCAAAATACATTCCAAATACATTTCCAAAGCCTTGTGGTGAATCCTAGCAGCTTCATCAATGTTGTGAGCGTTGTCAAACTCATTAGCATGATTGACTATCCCCACATAATCCTTATTCCTACAATTGTGTCCATTACATGGCTCCAATGGACAACGAAATGAGGGAGTGCCATTTGCAGAAGAAGGCTGCAAAACAACAAGATGACCATAGATGAATTTTTGGTAGCACACCATGTATATTTTTCAACTTTTGTCTTCATTTGAATCACCCAAAGTTGGCTCACTAGAATTTCCCTTGCCTTTGTTCATCACTAGAAAAATTATTAAAGGTAGAATTTTTCTTGAACTTGATGTATATGCTTGCCTTTGGACAGATTTATATAGGCTGAGTACTTGAAACCAGTCAAAAAAGTTGGTCAATGAATTCAATGCACTTACCACTGTACACATTTATTACTGTTGAAGGAGGTATATTCGACGGAATATACTTCCTCAATAAATATAATATCCAGTGAATGTTGTTTGAATTGCCAGTTTATGTTGATAGGAGTGCCAGTATTAATTATTTTAAGTACCAGTTTGTGTTATTTCGAGTGCCAGTGTTACTTATTTGTAGCTTCAGCCACTTTGTTGTTATTGAAGTGCCAGTTAGTGTGGTTTGAAGTGTCAGTTTTAATTTTTGAATGATCCAGTGTTTTTTATAATATTGTCCTGTGAGTGTTTTTTGAAGTGCCAGTGAGTTTTATTTGGAATGCCAGTATTACTTATTTGAAGTACCAGTATTTCCAATGTAATATGCCAAAGATCTCTGTTTTTTCAATGTTATTTCCAATCTAATTTTTTATTTTTATTTGCAGCAAGCCATATTGATATTACTTCATCACTGCTGGGTATAAAAGCAAAGACATGGGAAGAACTGTATCAATTGTACAAGGATCATTCCAATGCATTGGGATTCAGTGTTAAAATTACAACCTCGCGTGTCTCTAAGAAAACATCAAGGCCAATAGATAAATATTTTATGTGTTCATGCCAAGGATACACTCAAAGAGGAAAAGAGATTGATGTTCCAGCTCCAATAGAAGTCGGTGAAGTAGAGATTCCATCTCCATTGGAACGAATTGAAAACCCAAAGAGGAAAATGAGGAAAAAGAAAGCCTCTTCTAAAAGGACATGTTGTCAGGCTCTTATGAGAGTAAAATTGTTAATTAAGGAAGACTTGTATGTGGTTGCACGAAACGAAACTGAACACAACCATGAGTTGATAAGGCCAGAATGGAACCACTTCAAGCGTAGCGAGAGGTCGATATCAGAAGCTACAGGAAAAATAATAGAGCAATTTGAAGAAGCTGGCATCAAGCCAACTGATGGATTTAATGTTTTGGCAAAAACAGCTGGTGGGGAAGAATATGTTGGGCATACAAGAAGAGATCATCTTAAATTTGTACAGAGATTGAGAATGGAAAAAATAGAAATGGGCGATGCACAAACTGTAGTTGATAGACTGAGCCAAATTCAGGATGAAGGATTCTACTTCAAAATGCAGTTTGGGGAAGAAAGTAGACTCAGTACTTTGTTTTGGAGAGATGGTATGATGAGGGAGGATTATGAATTGTATGGGGATGTTGTTGTGTTTGATACAACTTATAACACAAATAAATACAATTTGATTTGTGCACCAATAGTTGGGGTGAACAACCTTTGGAACACTGTGATGTTTGGTTGTGCTTTCTTAACAAGTGAAAAGACAGAAACATTTGCTTGGCTTCTCAAAGAATTTGTAAAATCAATGGGTGGAAAAGAACCAAAAACAATTTTCACCGATCAATACTTTGCAATGTCGAAAGCGATTGAAGAGGTAACTTTTATTTTATTTCCAATGTTTCATTTATTGTTTTTTTACTATGTGCCATTGCATGTGTTAGTATGTGCCAGTACATGTTTTAGACAGTGCCAGTACTTGTGTTAGTAAGTGCCAATACATGTTTTAGATAGTGCCACTACTTGTCTAATTAAGTGCCAGTTCATGTTTTACACAGTGCCAGTACTTGTGTTAGTAAGTGCCAGATCATTTGTTATAATGTACCAGTGTTAGATTTTATAGTGTTTGACTATATTATAAATTATTGACAGGTTTTTGAGGGAAGAACAAGACATAGGTTATGCTTGTGGCACATTCAACAAAATGCTATATCTCACTTTGGACAACTAAAGACAGATGAAGAATTTAAAAAGGAATTCAACAATTGCTTGAGAGGATGTAGTGATGAATCTGAGTTTGAAAATTGTTGGCATTCAATGCTAGAAAAATATAACCTTCTTGAGAACAGATGGTTCAATCGTTTATATAGCTTAAGAGAGAAATGGTGTACAACATTGAGTAAAGATTTCTTCTCAGCTGGCATATTATCTTCACAGAGAAGTGAGAGCACAAATCATGCCATATGTTTCAAAGCAAATAGAAGCACGTTCCTAACACAATTCTTTGATATATTCAATGAGACGGTAAAACGTTGGAGAAGTATGGAGCAACGAAAGAAATTTGATTCAATAAACTCAAAGCCTCGCACAGAAATACATGGAGCTTTAATAATACACGCAAGGGAGGTTTACACGGAGGAAATATTCAGATTTTTTGAGAATGAGGTCAAGGAAGCTTTTGCTGCAAAGTTTAATATTGGCTTTTGCTTGGATGAAAACAACAAGTTGTTTGATGTTTCTCATGAGAACCATCCAGACAAGTTTGAAAGGGTACTTTTCTCGCGAAATAATGAAAAGATAACTGTGAACTGTACATGAAATCATTTTAGTGAAGTCGATTAGTTGTGCTTTCATTGCATTAAGGTTCTCAACTTGACAAATATCGATCGGATACCGGAAGAGTACATTCAAAAAAGGTGGACAAAGACAGCCAAATCAAATGTATGGAATAAAACTTACCAAGGTATATCTACTACTCCAACTGAGCAACACAATTCAATTCCATGGAAATAACAGATGGCGAGAAAGTACTACGATTTAATGATGACATGCCATGAAAACAGTGATGCAAGAAGAATTCTAGAAGATGGGTTTAATAGAGATACATTGCTAGTACAAGAAATATTCTCCCGAAACGTATAAGGTGTTGGACCAACAACAAGTGAAAATAATAGTGCTTCAACAAGCACAACATTTAGTGCACCTACAGTGACGGATCCTGTAACGACCCTAACCCTAGGCCCTAATTTTAATATCATAATGTGAGCTTTTAATATTATTGTTAATATTATGTGTCCATTTTTATATTAGAATAAAATGATAGAGAAATTAAATAAAGAACTTTAGGAGAAAATAAAAATAGGAATTTGATAAATAGTAAGAGGAGGTTAAAATGGGTAAAATAAATAAAGGAAAAGTGAAGTTTAATTAAAATGTTGAAAGCCTTGCATTTTAGGGTGGAGGGGACCATCTCCCTAAAATCCTCTCCTTTCTCCTCCCCAAGTCAAGGCAACCCATACCTCCTACACTTTTACCCTTACCCTTTCCATACTTCCTCTAACCTCCTCCATTATTCTTCTCCTCATTTCTCTCTTGCCATTTTCCATGGAAAACCTTCATTGAAAGCCTCACTTTCAAGATCTCTAGCAAGTCCATTTCTCATCCATTTTCAAATTCAAGAGTACTTTTGAGGTGGGGACAACTAGAGGAATCAATCAAGCTAAGAAGATCATCTTTTCGTCCAAAAATCCGAAAGTAAGTTATTATGACTTCTTTCTAAATATTGCACATTTTATGTGTTAATGAATGTTTTATGAAAAAAAAAAGTATATTGTATTTTTAATATGGTTATTTGAGTAAAATGATTATTCAAGATTTAATTGATTTTAGTTATGATATGGGGGTTTAAGTTGAAGGAATGAGGGTATTAGATGCTTTGGAAACCTACTTGTAGTTAAGAAATGGGTTTATGTTATAGAATGGTGTGGTTGTTTAAGGAAGATGATCAATAGTGCAAGAAAATGGATTAAGTTAGATTAAGGAGGTTAAACTTGAATTGTGGTAGTGAAATGGGTGGAGAATCAAGGGGTAAATGATTTAGGGTTATGTTATTTGGGGATTTAATGATTTAAAATGAGGTTTGTAAAGTTAGAAAATCCTTTTGGGTATTTTTAAGAAAGATTATAAATGGGAAAAAGAAAATATGTGAAAAGGAGTTAGAAATTTCGAAGTGCTGAAATCTCCCTTGGGCGGTCGCCCATAGGCCTTGAGCGGCCGCCCAACCCACCAGAAAGTGTAATCCTTATTAGACCCTCTTGGGCGGTCGCCCATAGTGACTTGGGCGTTCGCCCATGTCACCAGAATTTCCTCAGTTTCCCTTCTTGCTGATTTTCACCAATAACCTCGTGGCTTGAATCCCAACTCTTATAAATTAGTAGAACCCAGTCCAACCCGGATATGAATTAATCCTTTTTAACCTAAGTTAAAGTAGAATACCTTGGCTAGGCCATGATGTCTTATTTGATCAAAATAGAATTGTTGGAAGTAGGTCTTGCACTGTTATGAATATTATTCAAGGATGAGTAATGACTTCGTAATAATGGTTTATGGTTTAGGGTGGCCTTACTTGCTTCCATACCTTGGTGATTAGTTGAATAGTGTAGAGACTATAATCACACTATTGTGTTGGTTAGGAATATATATGTGTTACATCAATATATTGTATCCCAATTGTGGATTATTTGGTATATGGTTGTATGGTATCCCATTTGTGGATTATTTGGCATGTTGCTTGTATTGTATCCCAGTTGTGGATTATATGACATGTTGATTATATTGTATCCCGGTGTGAATTATGTGGTTATAATGATACCTTACTTGAATGTATATTCGTTAATGGTAGTATGCATAGTGTATTACATGAACTGTTGCACTATAGTATTGATTTCACATGAGTATACATTACCATGTTGTTATGTTCTTATCCCCTTTGTGGATTTATTTCAAGTATCTATCATGTGCTTGAACGAGTATATATGATTAGGGGGTATAATGGAATTCAATCAATTATTGATTTGTTCTATAAATGATTGAAGGTTCATTATACCTGTGACTCCGCCCTCTCGCGGCCACAGAGTGGGGGTGCTAGCCGTCAGATTTAAGCCAAAAGCCTTACATGCCGCTGCAATTTGGTGTACCGGTGGAATGCTCTGTATGAAGCCAAAAGCTTTACAATAGCGATGATATTATATGATACTCTGAATAAGGGTCATATAAGTATCCTATTTTCTTATATGGATCTCTGGGGTAATTCACCAAAGAGCGGAGTTTTACTCCCACGTTGTACGACTTATTGTTCAGACGGAAAGGTAAAATGAGGTAACGTAAGGTGTTTACCGCTTTCATAATGTGTTATGTGCTACCATGCTATGTGTTGCATCTTGTTTGGCATCTTGCTGCATTCATAATAGCTTATTGAGATTTATTCTCACCCCTTCCCTTTTACTGCTTTAGATTGTGCTGAGACAGGTGACCTGAACCAGTGAGGCCGGGAAAAGAGTTTGGACTCTTGCTTTTGGGACTTGTCAGGATAGGTATATATGTGGGTTGTCGGGAGTCATATTTAAGTATTACTCTTTTATAAGTTGTAAGAAAAACTCTTTTGTTAAACAATGTTAATTAGAGTTCTTAATGTAATTAATTAAGTATGGTTTTTAGAGTATTTGTTTAAATTCCTCCAAGTGGAGATATATTTATTTGATTTTGTTTATGGAAAAATTTAGAATTGGTTTTCTTTTAAATGTGAAATAAAAGTTTTTTTTTTTTTTTAAATCGAAGATGGGATTTCTTAGTTTGGGCTTCTCAAGCTCGGGACACGCGTTAGGTCCCGGGTTGGGGTGCTCACAGTTGGTATCAGAGCTTAGTTTAGAGGTCAAGGGTAGATGTCTAAACTAATGGGGGGTGTGTGGTAATTGACGCCGAGTGTTTAGTGCAGAAGTTTGTTTTAATGGCTGGAAACAATGATGACCAGCGAAAAGTTCTAGAAAATGAAGGATGTTTAAATTGTAGCCTCACAGTCATGGTATTTTAGTAATAAATTCAAATGGTTTTGGGTTGAATATGGGAAATGTTACAGGTGAGTTGGTACATTTTACTTGAGTTGAAATTGTTAATTTAGTTGAGATGTGGTATAGTGAAGTTTTGGTATAGTATTGATGTTAAGAAAAATGATTTAAGTATGTGGTATTGTTTCGGGTCCTTTTGATGAAGTTGGCTAAGTTGTAAAGTTGTTGTTATAAATGTTATATGATGCTATAGGTACTGTGTAAATGATTATTGATAAGTTTGACAATCTGCTCGGATTTTGAAATAATGAAAAAGGGTTTGGAAATGAGTAAAGTGATGGCTTGGTAAAATATGGGTTGGTAATTAAAAAGGGTATTATAAATGTTGATATATGGTGGAGAGAATATTGTTGTGTGGCTTGTGATGTGTAAAAATAATGAAAATAACTTGAGTAGTGGGTGAATGAATATGACAACTGGTGATAATAAGATATGATTTAATGTGGGAAGATAGAGTAATAGGGTTATAGGACTTGGAGACAGTATGTGGTATCATTTGAGAACTTTATGCTTAAAATTGACTAAGTGATATAGTTGTTGTTGAATTGTGGTCATATATAGTATATGATGTATTAGGTGATATGCATGGTGGTTGTAATGGTTAGTCAATTAAAAGGGCTTTAGAAATAAACAGGAAAGGGGTGGTTTTGGAATGAATGTGGTAAGGTTGATATTCAAAGTTATTGGGAATTATGTGTCCATTTTAGTTAAGTTATAATGATCATGAAAGGATTTGAAGAAAGATTTAGTAATAGCAATATTATCTAGGTTAAAATGGCATTGTAAAGTGAAGGTCTAAGGTCGAGTATGTGTTTTAGACCTAGGAGAGATAGCTCCCTCAGAGGTCACTAGAGGTATATTCCCTGTCTCAGAAGTAGGGGTCATATTTTATAGATCTTGTTTCATATCATTATGTGTGGCATATCATGTTGCTTCTATGTAGCATACATTACTTGAGGAATTGTTTTATTGTTAGAGGATTCTGCTCTTATGAGAGAATACCTCGAATCTTCTTTGGTTTACCACGGTGGTGATGTGGTTATAGCTGGGCATGTATTGCCAGTTTATTGGTATGATTACCGATATGTAATTATGAGATATACTTGACCTGGAGGGTTAAGTAGTTGTTGAGCATTGGTAGACTACCATAAGAAGTGAGTCTCCTTTTCTATACTTAAATTGATTATGTGGGTATTTAATATAAATAAACATTTATATGGTATTCTTATTATGTAAGCATTAAAGGCAGACAGTTTTGGTTAAAAGTGTGAAGGATATTAGTATGTGTTAGACTTGCATAAGAAGTCTTTTCAGAAATTTTACGTGCTAGTTGTGAGTAGATGGTAATTGTGTTCCCATCAAAATATTTCATGTGTTGATTCTAAGTATGATAATCAGAATTTTAAATCCTTATTTTGTTGGATTTATGACAATTATGATTGATGACCTCTTTGTTTATTTAAAGTTTCGAGAGGATTATGAAGATAATTTGTGAGTGGTGTTATTTGTCTTTAGTGGAAATTTATCGTTTGAGAAGTTTAGCAAATGTGAGTTGGCTCGCAAGGATTTTATATTTTGGGTTATATAGTCTTGAGTTTGAAGGTTATCATGGATCTTACAAGGATTGAGTCCGTGATCTTTGGGTTGGCAAGTATTATCGAAGGAATTTTAAGGAGTTCTTGAGAATTGAACAATCGTTACTTTAGTTAACTCTAATGGATGTATAAATGGTGTGGGATGTAATAAGGATGAATCATAGTGATAGAGAGGGGGAATAGATTGACTATGGATCCGATCCTTACCTTACCTAGTGGATGTGAGAACTTTGTGAATTTTAAGTGTTTATTCAAGAAAGATTAGGTGGTGATATTATGAGGTATGGAAAGTGATAGCGTATGTTTCGAGGAAGTTAACTTAGATAAAGCGGAAATTTTCTTATTCCGCACTTGAGAGTGACTACAATTGTGTTGCGTTATCTAAGTAAGAATCTTATCTTTTTGAAGTTTCCTTTTGGGATTTGTGACCGACCCTATGAGTTTGGAGAAATTAGTTATTCGAAAGGAAGAGATTAACAAGCCGAAGCGATGGGTGGAACTATTAAAAGATTTTAATTGCGTCATTTTATATTATCCGGAAAAGTTATTGTGACTTCGAATGCGATTAGCTGAAAGGCTTAGGTGTCGTCAAGTGTATCCTTTGAGTCGTAAGGTGAGATATTGTTGCAAATAGTCAAGTTAGACCCATAGAATGTGGAGACTTTAAGGGAAGTTCAGCGGTGATTCAGAATTTAATAGGATTAGAGGATAGTTTCAAAATGAGAAAACTATCCAAACTCTTGAAGAATAGATGGTATGTGGAGTGATAGATTTCTTTTCCACTTGAAAGGTTTTATTAATCTTAGTGGAGCTGAGTATAATAGCAGTTTTTGGTTAGCATTGAAGGGGTACTGTATAAAACGTGATATGAAAAATTTATTTGTATGATCCTTCGTACGTATGGAGTTCTTCAATTAATGATGTTTAGGCGGATTTGACCTATGTGGGGAAAACGTTGAAGAGTTATTAGAATTACAATTTCGGGATTAAATTCTAGAATATTTGGGTTGTGAGAATGTATAGAAGAATCATGACATTAAGGAAACTATTTGAAGGTTGTAATTTGAAATGCTTGGGGAAGTAGCCTTTGTTATTGATCATTAAGGTAATCAGGTTTAAAATTCGGGACAAATTTTCTTTAAGGGGGAGTGAGTGTAACGACCCTAACCCTAGGCCCTAATTTTAATATCATATTGTGAGCTTTTAATATTATTGTTAATATTATGTGTCCATTTTTATATACTTTATTTCTTATATTAGAATAAAATGATAGAGAAATTAAATAAAAAACTTTAGGAGAAAATAAAAATAGGAATTTGATAAATAGTAAGAGGAGGTTAAAATGGGTAAAATAAATAAAGGAAAATTGGAGTTTAATTAAAATGTTGAAAGCCTTGCATTTTAGGGTGGAGGGGACCATCTCCCTAAAATCCTCTCCTTTCTCCTCCCCAAGTCAAGGCAACCCATACCTCCTACACTTTTACCCTTACCCTTTCCATACTTCCTCTAACCTCCTCCATTATTCTTCTCCTCATTTCTCTCTTGCCATTTTTCATGGAAAACCTCCATTGAAAGCCTCACTTTCAAGATCTCTAGCAAGTCCATTTCTCATCCATTTTCAAATCCAAGAGTACTTTTGAGGTGGGGACAACTAGAGGAATCAATCAAGCTAAGAAGATCATCTTTTCATCCAAAAAATCCTAAAATAAGTTATTATGACTTCTTCCTAAATATTGCACATTTTATGTGTTAATGAATGTTTTATGAAAAGAAAAAGTATATTGTATTTTTAATATGGTTATTTGAGTAAAATGATTATTCAAGATTTAATTGATTTTAGTTATGATATGGGGGTTTAAGTTGAAGGAATGAGGGTATTAGATGCTTTGGAAACCTTCTTGTAGTTAAGAAATGGGTTTATGTTATAGAATGATGTGGTTGTTTAAGGAAGATGATCAATAGTGCAAGAAAATGGATTAAGTTAGATTAAGGAGGTTAAACTTGAATTGTGGTAGTGAAATGGGTGGAGAATCAAGGGGTAAATGATTTAGGGTTATGTTATTTGGGGATTTAATGATTTAAAATGAGGTTTGTAAAGTTAGAAAATCATTTTGGGTATTTTTAAGAAAGATTATAAATGGGGAAAAGAAAATATGTGAAAAGGAGTTAGAAATTTCGAAGTGCTGAAATCTCCCTTGGGCGGTCGTCCATAGGCCTTGTGTTGGGTATGCTTATTATAAACCCTTCCTATTATTTGATTTGATTGATACCATAACCTAATTTTATTTTATATGGACTATAGGACATAATGTATGAAGTCTTACTAACTTCAAAATTTAGTTAAGTCCATTTTAGTACTTAGGCTTGAGTAGGTCATTCTAGGTTAAAAATTTCCAAAGAACTTCTGGCTCTCAACAAGCATTGCGGTCAACCGCATCATGGACCGCATAGTGGACCACGTTCTGGACCGCACAAAGAAGCAAGAAGCTTGCAAAACCGCATCCACGGTTGACCGCATGGCAAACCACATCATTGTCCAAACCGCATCTTCTTGCTAACCGCCTCAGCATGCCAACCGCAATCCATTCCAGACCGCATGACTTGCCAGACCGCTCTTCATCGAAATTGAAGATTGAGAATTTAACTCTGATCACAACTCAGAGTTAACTCAGAGAAATTTACCGTTGCAGAATTTGTTTCAAATTCAAATTAGTGACAGCTGAGCTATTTCGTACAAAGGACATACCAGCATACCACCTTGCCACTAACTCTGCAACATGGAGACAAAAAGGACACGTGCTCCAATTATACATCAACAGCACATTGTCCTTGAAGCTTGCTCAACACGAAACTCCAACGGCTATCTTCATTCCAAGGCTATAAATAGACCTTGTGTTCAAGCATGAAGATAACAAGATAGCTTGAGAAAAAGAGAGACGTCGAAATTATCAAAGTGTTGAAGCTTATCATCTCCAGATTTCTTTGAATCTTTAAACACTTACAAGCCTTCAAGATTATTCAACCTTAAAATCTCTCAAGCCATTTGTAACACCATAGATTCATTAAGCTCTCTTCATATTATAAAGAGCTCTTGAATCTTGCACACACACACATACACCGGTTATTGTCTAGGATTTGCTTCATAGAAAAAGATAGTTAGATTTGAGATTGTTTGATTCTCACTTTGTATTCCTTGTAACCTACTCAAATCAAATATACTATCTCCCTGAGAAAATACAAGACTAAGCATCGTGGGAGAGGACGTAGATCTGTAACGATTGGACCTCTCCAAATATCGTGTCATTTACTTTCGCACTTTACATTTCAAGTTCTTAATCTTTCATATTATTTCTTGTGTTTGATCTTCATAGTTATCCAACACCATATTGAATTGTGTTTATAGTACAAATCGCCTAAGCTCATTTTCAACTTTGCGGTCGACCACACTTTCTCTTTTGCGGTCGACCACACTATTTTTCAATACTAAGTTTTGCACTTAGAAAACTTCCGCTGTGCATTTTACTAAGCTTGAAAGTTGGTTTTTACTTGACCACACTTTCACCAAGTAAGCCAAGGTTGAATTTTCAAAAGAGTAGAAATTTTTATACGCCTATTCACCCCCTCTAGTTGTTTTCATACTCTTGTTGCACCTTTGGGACCAACAAGTGGTATCGTGAGCCGAACACCTTTATAAAACTATTCTCTGCTTTTCAAGCTTAACGACTTGGGTGCCGATTCTTCATGGCAACTTCAAAAGCTATGGCAACGATTAACTATTCACACATTCCTATGTTGGATGAAGATCACTTCGATATCTCGGAAAGCTCGAATGCTAATTCATTTAGAGTCAATAGATGAAAGGCTAGTTGATTGTATCAACGATGGACCTTTGTTCCAATGAAAGCCAATACCGATGCAACTACCAATACCGAAGTTCCTGAAGTCAAAAAGTCGAAGACGTAATGGACTCGACGAAGAAAGAAAGTATGTTGCATTAGATAGCAAAGCCGACATATCATTTCCGAACATTACCCACTTCAACCTATCGAAGGTACTCAAATGCAAGACCGCAAAGGAGATGTGGGACTCTATTGAAAACTATCTCGAAGGTGATGATCAATGCAAGGAAAGCAAGAAATTTGAAATTGAAAGGAGATACAAAGAGCCTTCAACAGACTACCCAATGAATCTCTACGTCAAACCTACGATCGCTATGTTGAGGTAGTAAATGCTTGCTTATCTCTAGGTAAAGTTCTAACTGATAAAGAAATTAACATGACATTCCTTTCTGCTCTGGGATCCAAATGGATGCACAAAGCAACTTCCCTCGAAGATTCAAAACAATTAAATACATGGACTCTTAGTAATTTATATGCAAACCTTAAAGTTTATGAGTTGAAATTACAACATATTGAAGAAGTCGAGGGAAAAGGAAAAATCACTTTCTATGTCTGTTGTTGATCATGTGGAGAAACCCTCAAAGCCTACCTCAAATCCTAGTATTTCAACTTCTTCTCTCATCGATATGGATGATGAGGACTTTGCCATGTTTGTAAAACATTTTCAAAAATTTCGTAAAAATTCAAAACCGTTTTCAAAAAGCAAATATCCAAAGAACATCTTCAAGGGTGAGTGACTCAAAGAAAAGGAGTGACCTTGTTTGCTACAATTGTAGAAAGCCAGTCATTTTGCTTCGTAATGTCCTCAACCCAAATATGAGTATTTGAAAAGAAAACTTTCCCTTCGAAGTTTTCTCAACGAAAGGGAATGGTTGTCAAGAAGATGAGAATTCTAAAGAACTTGCAACTTGGATCGAGACCGATTCTCGATGAAGACAGCGATGAGAGTACCGAAGAGGTAAATCTCCGCCTCATTGCCGAGGATGCTTCTAGTGACTCGTAAGATGAAGTTCACGATGAGTCGCTCAAAAGAGGAATGAGGTGATTTCAAGGAAAACCAAGCTTGTGGCTAGTAGTGTGGACTATAGCAATTTTGACCTCACTCCAAGCACCAAGATTGGAAATTGTTCATTTTCTCGCCCATCTTTCCATCCAAAATGAAACATCTTCAAAAGCTAAATCAACTCCAAAAGTTTCAAAAAGGGCTAATGAGATTTCCCCATGGATCAAGAAGAGATGTTTAAAAAGGTCAAGTGATGATCCAAAGGTTTGAAAATGTTAAGAAAGCTCTATCACTAGCAACCGATGAAATTTCTCAACTCAAGACGGAGAAAACTGTGATGAGGTCCGAAATTTCAAATCTTAAGGGCCAAATCAAAAGTATGACTCCTCTTGCAGATCAAAACCTCATCCTTGAAACTAAGGTTGCTGCACTTCAACTTCGCAATGATGACCTGGTTACCCAAATCAACGATCTTCAAAAGATTATTGATAAATGGAACAAGTCAAAATCCACCTCGGATCAAATCATAGACTCCCAAATTTCCAATGGAATTAAGGAGGGTATAGGTTTTGGATCCGGTGAAGAAGAGAAGTGTGCATCCGATAGTGAAAAGGATGAGGAGATTTCAAAACTAACTAATGAAATTCCTAAGAGGAAGCATGCTAATCCTAAGGGTAAAGGACAACATAATTTCAATTATGTCTACCCAAAGTATAGGAAGGACTCTCAGATAAAAGAAAAGGATTCTGAGATTGATGATTCGGAGAACATGGCTTATGGAGTTGGCCGCATCCCTTCTCCAACCATCTCTGGTGGAATTGGTGGTGCTGGCAACTGCAAGGCTGACCGCCCTTCTTCTTCGACCATTCCTCGTGCCTTTAAAAGCAAGAAGAATGCTCCTAGAAAATACGTAGTCAAGCCGTGAGCGCTCCTTTGTCAAAGCTAAAACCACCGCTCCCAAAACAAAGATGCAACTCTTAAGAAAAGTAAAGAGTTAGTAAAAACACATGATACTTGTAGTTTTCATCATCGTTTCGTGTGTGATGGTTATGGTCACTCCCGCCGAATGCCTTTTAAGATTCACACCTAATGCTCGAAGACATAATCCGCCTTCGGTCAAACAAGTGTGGGTTGTTAAAAGGTGCTAACCTCAGACCCAAAAGAATAAAGGGGACCTCGTGCTTAAATGTTTATTTTTCGTGTCCTCTCGCTTCATGGCCGGATCTTCCAAGGCAAATTCAAATGAATGGTATCTCGACAAATGGCTGTTCAAGACACATGACCGGAGATATCACCTTGCCGGGAAGATGTCCGTGAAGAAAATGGTCCATCAAGCAACGTTTGGGGATAACAACAAAGGAAAGACGATTGGATATGGAGTCATTCGAAAAGGAAATCTAACTATAAAAGAAGTATCTCTAGTCAAAGGACTCAAGCATAATCTTCTCTCCATATCTCAATTTTGTGACAAAGGATTGCACTGCAACTTTACTTCGGCAAATTGCTTTATCAAAGATGGCACATCCGGAGTCACTTTGCTCAAAGGGATTCGTAAGAGTAATGTTTACATTATCAATTTTAATTCTGCTTGCAATCTTACTAATCTTTGTTTTGTAGCAAAAAGTGTGAGTGAAAATAGTTGGTTGTGGCACAAAAGACTTAGTCATTTGAACTTCAAGTATCTATCTAAGATTGGAAGAGAAAGTCTAGTTCGTGGTCTACCAAAAGTAGCTGATCACCACGATAAGAAGTGCTGCATGTCAACTTGGCAAACAACCCAAGGCATCTTTCTCCAGCAAGACCGTGCCTTCAACTTCAAGATGTTTGCAACTACTCCACATCGATATGTTTGGACCTGTCACCATCGCAAGCATTGGAGGAAGCAAATACACTTTAGTTGTGGTGGATGATTACTCGCGATATACATGGGTCGAAATGATGATCTCCAAAGATGATTGTTATGATATTTTGACCTCTCTCTTTAGACAGCTCCAAACACAAAAAGAGGATGACATCGTTAGTGTTAGATCAGATCATGGAACTGAATTCAAAAATAACGGTGTAGCTCAAGATCATGACGACCATGGTATTGACCATAACTTCTCTGTCGCCGGAGTTCCACAACAAAATGGAGTTGTGGAAAGAAAGAATAGAACGTTGATCGAGGCCGGTAAAACAATGCTCGCCGAAGCCAAGCTACCACAATACTTTTGGGCGAAGCTACCAACACAAACCTTGCTTCACTCAAAATCTCTCATCAACAAGACCTACAACAAAACTCCATATGAACTTTGGAGAGGAAGAACCCCCAACATAGCCTTCTTCAAAATATTTGGATGCAAATGCTTTATTCTATATAATGGAAAAGAGCATCGAGGTAAATTCGCTCCTAAAGCAGATGAAGGTATTTTTGTTGGGTATGCCAAACACTCTAAAGCTTTTCATGTTTTTAATAAAAATAGTTTAAAGATAGTAGAATCAGTTCATGTTACGTTTGATGAACATTCTCTCCTTGAGCCACATTTGGCTCCAAATGTTGCTGATGATTTTGCTGAGCCTAATGAGACAGGTAACCCTCCTCAAAATGCACCTAGTTCGTAAAATCACTCAACTCAAGGAAATCCATCAACTTCAACCGCACCAAATTTTTCAAATCCAACATCGAAGTTCCTACCGAAGATGTTCATTCGTAAGATGATGCGATTGAATCGACCCCATAAATTCCATTGAGCCTATTCCTCAACTCACTTATTTTGATGGCTCAAATGATGTACCTATTGAAGATCTTCAACAACAAACAACTCAACCAGACTTACCTCCGTAAATTCATGAGGTTAGAGATCACCCAATTAACAATGTCATTGGTGATTTGTTCTCCGGGGTTCAAACAAGGAGTTCTCACTATGATGAATACACTTCATTCATATCTCAAATTGAACCAAAGAAAGTTGATGAAGCACTCCAAGATTCAAGTTGGGTTGTGGCCATGCAAGAAGAGCTCAACCAATTCGAAAGATGTAAAGTTTGGACTTTAGTTCCAAGACCAAAGGATCAAGGAGTAATTGGTACAAAATGGGTGTTTAGAAACAAGATGGATGAGAATGGAAGCATAACAAGAAACAAAGCAAGGTTGGTTGCACAAGGATATAGACAAGAAGAAGGAATTGATTACGACGAAACCTTCGCTCCCGTTGCAAGACTTGAAGCCATAAGAATTTTCTTAGCTTATGCCTCCTTCAAAAGATTCAAGCTTTATCAAATGGATGTAAAGAGCGCATTTCTCAACGGTGAACTTCAAGAGACAAAGTCTATGTTGCACAACCTCCTGGATTTGAAGACAACAAACATCCCGATCATGTCTACAAACTCCAAAAAGCTTTGTATGGACTCAAACAAGCTCCAAGAGCATGGTATGATACTCTATCTAAATTTCTTTTAGAAAAGGGCTTCAAACGAGGTAAAATCGACACAACTCTTTTCATTGCCAAATATAATGATCATACACTACTTGTTCAAATATATGTTGATGATATCATTTTTGGCTCTACTAATGAAATTTTGTGTAAGCGTTTTGAGAAGCTCATGAAAAGCAAATTTGAGATGAGCATGATGGGAGAACTCACTTTCTTCCTTGGGCTCCAAATCAAACAATGTGATGATGGCATCTTCCTTAACCAAGCAAAATACACTAAAGACTTAATCAAGAAATTTGGACTTGAAAATGCAAAAGCATACGACACTCCTATGGCTACAGGTAACAAGTTAGACAAAGACTTGAAAGGTAAGAAAGTTGATCAAACTTTGTATAGAGGTATGATTGGCTCCTTACTATATCTAACCGCTAGTAGACCGGATATCATGTTCGCTGTTTGTGTTTGTGCTCGCTATCAAGGCACTCCTGTGAGAAGCACACCTTATAGCCGTAAAACGTATTATTCGTTATCTATCCGGAACTATTAACCTTGGACTTTGGTATTCCAAAGAACCATCTTTTGATCTTACAGGTTTCTCGATGCAGATTATGCACTCGCACAATCGACAGAAGAGCACCAAAGTGGAACTTGTCATTTCCTTGGAAATCGACTTGTTACATGGGCCAGCAAGAAACAAGCTTCGTTGTCTGTCTCAACAACGGAGAGGCCGAATACATCGCTCTGGGAGCCGTCGTTGTCGATACTGTGGATGAAGCAACAACTAGTTGACTATGGCATTCATGAAGGAAATTGTCCAATCTATTGTGACAATACATCAGCCATTGCAGTATCAAACAACCCTGTTATGCACTCTAAAACCAAACACATCGATATCAAATATCACTTTCTCAAGGATCATGTTGAAAAAGGTAACATTCATTTAGAGCATATTGGTACTGACAATCAAATTGCAGATATTCTTACCAAAGCTCTAGACTCCAAGAGATTCGTGTTTTTAAGAGGAGAAATGGGTATGTTAGAACTCAAGTAAAACTTGTCCTTATTTTTTCTAACTAACAAATTGTGTGTTTCAAGTTCATGCTCAAAGACAGGTCAATAAGAATGGCCCATTCCATTCTTCACGGTCGACCGCACCAAGCCTATACAATGCACGGTCGACCGCACTAGTCCTTTAAGCATGCCAAAATGCTTTATCAATTCTCTAATGGACCGCATGCTTAAGACTGGACCATATAAGCCTTCAAATAATTTCTAGGCTTTATAGAAGTACTCAATACGGTCAACCGTTTGGCTCATAATAAGTCATACTTAGCCGTACTCTTGAAGACATCAGGTAAGTACTCTAACTCCTTGTAATGTCTGGGACTTGTCCATATTAGGACAAGATAATTGCACAAGGGTACTTTTGCAATTATTTTTCCCTCGTATTTAATTCAAATCTTTATGGGATAAATATTTTAATTTAAAATGCCACATGTTCAACCCCCATTGGCTGTCATAATGAAGACAAAAGGACTATCCTCTCACACAAAGGACATTACTGTGCACTAACTTCCCTCCACTATAACCCCCGTTTCCACTTCTCCACTTCTCGTCCTTCCCTGTCACCTGCACATCCGTCCTTCACTTTGTCTTCTTCTTTCTCTCTCTACTTTCTCTCTCTAAAAATTCTCTCTATAAAATGTCTCATTCTCAATCGGATTCAACTCAAAATACTTCAGAGGAATCAAAGAGTGAATCCAGTGTATCCAAATTCGTGATAATGGTGAGTCATTTCTCTAAAAAAACCTTTTGATTTTTGAATTTCAAAAATTCGCTCGTCAATGGCGGAAAAACGGGAAACCCAGTTTCATTACGTATCATTTTGCGTTGCTATCTTGCTTGAAATTTTTGCTTATCCATGTTCGATTCTTCTTTAGAAACTCATAAATGTTGTCTATTTCATGTTTAGATGGTGCTTTGATTGCTCAAAATGAAGAACTATGTTAAACCTAAGTTTCGAGTTTTATGGGTTTTGAACTCAATTTCTGCAATTTATTTGAGTTAAATCATGTATGTTTGTTGATTTAAATGAAATTCCCTATATTAAAAGCAAGAAAATATGATTTTTGAACATGCTCTGTAAAATCTGGAAATTTTGTTCTTCATGTTCTTCGAGTTCTTCATGTTCTTCAAATGTTCATAATAAATTTCTGGGAAATTCCGTATATTTTGGTTTATGATTCCGATTAATCTTGTTTTAAACTTTTTAATCCAAAATGTTTCTTACAAATATTACTTGCTTGTTTTCACCCAAATCACGGTTGACCGCATATATCACTTGGCCGACCGCATAAGACTTGCTTTCTTTCTACCTAGATTACGGTCGACCGCACGCTACCTGAAACTACGGTCACCCGCACTTACATATATTTTTTGTTCTAACATCTTCTATTATTGCAGAATACTAGTCATTTTATACATGGGTGGGTTATTGATCGCAAAGATCTGGCTCAAGATGCTCTTGGTAGAGTTCTGCTAAAAGTATTTAAGAAATCTGGAGTTATGCCCTTCTTTGACATGAAGCAATCAATCCATATCCCTGCTTTGGTGGATCAGTTCTTTCACAATGCCAGAGAGCTAACTGTAAAAGATGATAAGGGTAGAAGGATCAAGATAATTAGCACTCAAATTCATGGAATTCCCTTGGATATTGACTATGAAGACATAGCTTTTGTTCTTAACATGCCAATCACCAGAACTGACCCTATGGAGCTAGATCAAAAGGATTTGGATGATCTCTCTGTGTCATTGATTGGGAGTACTGCTGTAACTACAACTCCAAGAAAAACTTTTGATGAGCTTATGTATCATATAAGCCATCTTGTTGGACATTCCTTCTTTTGCAAAACTGGAAATCAAGCAAACTTCAACAATGATCAGTGGAAGATTTCTGCAGCTATATTTCTTGGTAGGAAACTCCATTGGCCCAAGATCATCTATCAACGTCTGATAGCCGCATTCTTGAATATCAAAAGAATGAGGCCGCCGGTAATAACAAGTACGTAACCCATACTGCACTCATTTCCCTCATTCTCGCTCAAACCGAGAGGATAGGCAAATACATTGACAGCATCATGAACTTCAGCCGAAATTCCAAAGGCCAAGACATTCACTAGAAAAACAATGCAGATTTTCAGACCAAGTTTGACAATGAATTGTACATTCGCTTTGGAAAAAGGATCCCCAAGAAGAGTTTGTGCCTCCGAAAGGACAAATAAGAAACTTACTAAGGATGATTGTATTAAGAAAAACAAGGAAACTGAGGATCCAAAGGAGGTGGCTAGGAAAGCCAAGGGAAAGGATAAAGCTGTTGATATACCAAAGAAGAAGGCTTCCTTCATTGATCCACCAAGAAGACCAGGTGGAATCAGGATTCAAGAACCAAGCATTGATAAACCCTCTTCAAAAACCACGGCCAACCGTAACATCACTGGTCGACCGCACCATCCAAGCCTCGTGAAACTCTCAAAATTTAGTGCCCCAAATTCTCCTAAAGTCACTAAGCCAAGCTCTCCAATCCCATCCAAGTCAAAAGAACCCAAGCCAAAATCTCCTATCATCTCTCCAACTCCAACCCCTCTCGCCTTTAAAAGAACAGAAATTTTCATTCATCTCTTTGGTGCTACTTCTCGGGGAGAAAAGGAAAATAACCGATGATCAATCCTCACCAAAGAAAAGGCCAAGACTTGTCAATGTTAGTCAAACCATTGCCGACTGGTCTTGATGATTCCGATGACGAAGTATCCGATGAGTTGGTTGATTCAATTCCATCTATTCAGAGGATATGGTGATAACAAGAACCAAGGTAGTTACCGATGATGACACTGCTTGAAGGAGGTTTTGAAAAACCTATTGATGCCGGAAGAAGTTAATGTTGATATAAATGAAGAAGCTACCGCTAAACAAGGAGATGAGCCAAAAGAGGATACTACAATTGGCAAAGACCCAATTTTCACCGAACCTCAATCCGACCGCACGGCCAACCGCAGCTGGGCCTACTCCTCCTCTCGCCTCACCCTTCTCAAGAGCCTCCTCAAAACTCGACCTTAACAAAATCCTTCACCCATTGAAACCCCGACTCTATCCAAATTGACAATCAATCCCAGATTGCCCAACTCATAAAATCTCAATCACTCTTGAATGCAAACTCACAAAAGCCTTCATACCAAAGTTGATGCTCTTCCCTCCCTATTGATTGACACCATTAAGGGGAGAGTGTTCTCATAACAAAGGCCTTAAAAGACATTATGTCCGGTCATACCGGCACAAGCTCAAGCCAAGCCGCTCCCATCACTCCCTTCATTCCTTCTCCGTAATCCATCACCCAAGATTTCATCAAAGAAGCTATGAGAAAAATGACTCAAGCTCTCCTACATGGCTTATCTTCCGAAATGAAACTTGCGGTTGATGAAGTATCCAAGGCAATGGCTCGGGATAAAACTGATGTTATTGAAAGAATCAAGAAAGTTGAAGACCATATTGACACCTCTCGTAAATGCTTTGCCTTTACAAGATTAGAGAAAGATTCAAGAGTCTAACTCAAAGCTTGGGAACCCATTCCAACCGCATTGATTTTCAAACTTCAAGGATTGACATTCTCACTAACTCCTCAAGAGGTAACTTTCGAATATAGAGAATCATCTGGCCGCACTTCAAACCGCAACAAACAAGGAAGCCGCCGAACCGAAGAAAGTTCTCCAAGCCATAGGAGCCGAAGCCTCTGCTTTCCACATGCCCGAAGATCTTCCTCCAGCCTCCCGCTCCTCAAGCCGATCCAGCAGCCAACAATTATGTCAGTCGTTCGTGACCATGATTCGTATGACTTGCGTTGAAGAAAGAAGATTAATGAAGACTTTCTGGAAGCCTTTTGTTTATTTGCTTCCTTCTTTTGTTAAATTTTTGAAAGTCTCGTAAGCCACAATATTTATCTCTCTAAATGCATCATTATGGTTTTGAAAACTTTATTCACTCAAACTACTTGTTTGTAGAATAATGATTGCATTATTTTTTGAAATCATGCATATAACCTATCTTTCACATTTCTTACTTATGCATGTTTCATACATTTAGTTTAAATGCATTCATTCACTTCATGATAACATCATTGAATGCACTAAATAATTATTTCTTACTTCCCAAAATGCAATTCTTTTATCTTTATAGGAAGTTAGAAATCTATAACTTTGGCTTAAGTGTGTGCATTGACTTGGGACATGAATTACCATTCTTAAAATTATTTGGACATGTTTTTACCAAGTACAATGAATTAGCCTTTGTTATAGTAGGTAATGGTCTCAATCAAATAGGGGGAGATTGTTGGGTATGCTTATTATAAACCCTTCCTATTATTTGATTTGATTGATACCATAACCTAATTTTATTTTATATGGACTATAGGACATAATGTATGAAGTCTTACTAACTTCAAAATTTAGTTAAGTCCATTTTAGTACTTAGGCTTGAGTAGGTCATTCTAGGTTAAAAATTTCCAAAGAACTTCTGGCTCTCAACAAGCATTGCGGTCAACCGCATCATGGACCGCATAGTGGACCACGTTCTGGACCGCACAAAGAAGCAAGAAGCTTGCAAAACCGCATCCACGGTTGACCGCATGGCAAACCACATCATTGTCCAAACCGCATCTTCTTGCTAACCGCCTCAGCATGCCAACCGCAATCCATTCCGCATCGCATGACTTGCCAGACCGCTCTTCATCGAAATTGAAGATTGAGAATTTAACTCTGATCACAACTCAGAGTTAACTCAGAGAAATTTACCGTTGCAGAATTTGTTTCAAATTCAAATTAGTGACAGCTGAGCTATTTCGTACAAAGGACATACCAGCATACCACCTTGCCACTAACTCTGCAACATGGAGACAAAAAGGACACGTGCTCCAATTATACATCAACAGCACATTGTCCTTGAAGCTTGCTCAACACGAAACTCCAACGGCTATCTTCATTCCAAGGCTATAAATAGACCTTGTGTTCAAGCATGAAGATAACAAGATAGCTTCGAGAAAAAGAGAGACGTCGAAATTATCAAAGTGTTGAAGCTTATCATCTCCATTTCTTTGAATCTTTAAACACTTACAAGCCTTCAAGATTATTCAACCTTAAAATCTCTCAAGCCATTTGTAACACCATAGATTCATTAAGCTCTCTCTTCATATTATAAAGAGCTCTTGAATCTTGCACACACACACACATACACTGGTTATTGTCTAGGATTTGCTTCATAGAAAAAGATAGTTAGATTTGAGATTGTTTGATTCTCACCTTGTATTCCTTGAATAAATGTTTACTCAAATCAAATATACTATCTCCTTAGAAAATCCAAGACGAACCATCTTGGTAGAGGACGTAGATCTTTAACGATTGAACCTCTCCAAATATCGTGTCATTTACTTTCTGCACTTTACATTTCAAGTTCTTAATCTTTCATATTATTTCTTGTGTTTGATCTTCATAGTTATCCAACACCATATTGAATTGTGTTTATAGTACAAATCGCCTAAGCTCATTTTCAACTTTGCGGTCGACCACACTTTCTCTTTTGCGGTCGACCACACTATTTTTCAATACTAAGTTTTGCACTTAGAAAACTTCCGCTCGTGCATTTTACTAAGCTTGAAAGTTGGTTTTTACTTGACCACACTTTCAAATTTCAAGTAAGCCAAGGTTGAATTTTCAAAAGAGTAGAAATTTACAAATTATATTCACTCTGCTTCATACTGTCGTTGCACGTTTTTGGGATCAACATTCGTATCAACAAAGCAGTTAACCATGTCTCGCGAAATGCCCTAAAGTAGTAGAAATCAGTTATCGTGAAGAAGAACATTGTTCACTTCATTTGACATTTGACTAATCAATGTGAGAAAGAAAACCCTGACGCTTTTGAACGCTATTATTCCCTGTTTGTAATCGCCTAATACTGGGTGGTTACCGCATTTATCTCCTACTCATATTGAATACATGAACGCTTAAGTCTTCTTTACAAAGATGAAGATTGGGGACATATAAAGAATAGAAATCGTGCTTAATGCTCTGGCCACGTGCTGTTTCGAGGAATTGTCAATCGTCGCATACAGCTTGCGATCATGCCCTTCCGTAGCCGACAGAATAAGCAGCTGACCGACTCAGCGAAGATGACAGCCGGGTTACGGTGAAATATTTATCGCGCCTGGTTTCGACATGTGTCATACCAGAACGGGGTATCATTCGCATCACTTCCACAGCAAGTCGATCGCATCAATATGTCAGAAGTCGCGATACATGTAGCAACAGTTTAAACCATTTGAAGTTATGGTCAAAGAGATTACCTTCTTTCATTTTCACGAAATACTTGGGGACATGTCATACATGCTGTGCATCACGACTCGCGCCTGTAATACGATTGCAGCCTACAGCCGTGTCGGCTGAAGTCAACTATTAGAACCACATCAAGAAAACATCATGATATGCAAGAGTTCGTCGGCTCCAGGAGTTTAGCTTTTAAGCATCTCGGTATGATGAAAGCCGTCAGGCAGTTAATCGTCAACCAGCGTCACCTTCCTCATGCCTCAATCAACGAGATAGATAAGGAGGCAATATCGTGCCGAGTCAAGACTTGCCCGCCATTCCACGCTCAAATCCTCACTTCATCGGGAACATGCTTAAGCGCAGTCACGAGCTGGAAGTCGCGTTTCAACGGTTAGAAAGTTCACGTTCGGAGCGGTATCGACCATCGGTCGGCCCGCACTTAAGAGTTATGCCTATTGTCATGGGTTTATGCATATAAACCGGTTCATCGCATGGAACATGTCCGCTGCACCGGGCGGAGACACGAAGCCGAGTCGACGTTAGCAGCACGAGATCAGCTGAGCTGCGATCTCGCTTGAAAGATGAAATGCCGCTGTACGATCGACCGAGCATGTCGCCCGTGAATGCCGAGCCACCGCTAGAATTTATCGTTGAAATCCACCAATGGCCGGTGACAGTCATATAATACGCTGCATAATGAATGTCAAAAACAAAAAAAACAAAACGAAAAAGAAATCTTGATCAAAAGAGTGCTGAACAATGAGTCCGCCTGCAAAGACAGGTCGCCACGGCTAAAAAACAACAAAAAATACGTGGATTTTTATGGGGCCGCCTTCATTTACACTGAAAGTTTTAGTCCAAGGGAGATCTTTGTTCACCTGCCGGCCTAAATAACAAAGATTTAACATGGCTTGGTTCATGAGCCTACAGCTCAGGCTTTCGCCTTCCATGCAACCCGCAGAAAATTAGCAAACTGAGCATTACAGTGATACTCCAGTACCACGTGTCTTCGCTACGACGTACAGCGGATTGAAACTCGGAATTTCCTCAAGGTCAACATGGCCAAGGTGTACTGCCAGCATGCACAGCTCCCCTGTCTTCGCATTCGGTCTTCTTCCTCCGAACAGAAAATTGTTTAGTAGGTTCCTCCTACCAATCGCTCGTGTAGGACGATCATGATCTATCAAACTGTCACTCGTCGTGGCCTTAGTAGCCCTAAATGCGTCATCTCTGCATCTCTTGTAGCCGATGCTGGATAAGATATGTCCCCTCTCTGTTATGGGGCACCCAAATCTAGGCTCATGCCTTCCGGTTAATTTTCCCGACAATTATCCGGTAAGTTTTCCGTAAACCCCAGATCTTCCCCAAATGCGTTCCTGGCAAACATCTCACGAACCGTTTTTAACCCTTAAATAAGGGCGCTGAATGAATGCTTGCGGCGCTTAAGAGCAACAGCTAATGCAAACCGCAAGGACTTATCTCCCGAATGACTCAAAGATTCTAGCAACCAATATAGCGCGGCAAATTTTTTTAGAATCCTTCCTTCCTATGATTAAGAAATTACACGTGTCTGGGTTTAATTAGGAAGGATCCTCTTCAGCCCTTATTTAATAACAAGTGATGCTCCGCCCTGCTTCCGAACCTTGCTCCCGTGTCCCACTTGGGGGAATTACCTAAAGCTCACTTAAACTCAAATTACCTGAAAATTATACCTGGAAGGTAATGAGCGATTCAGATGGCGGGTACTTTGCCGCAGAGGACGGACTCATGTTACCAGCCTGGCCTACAAGGAGCATGAGAGATGACGCTTGTGTGAAGCTAGTGCTTCAAGGTGATCGACTGCAGGCCGGTTGTCCGAACAACCTACTAAACAAGTCCTAGCACCGTCAACAAGCCAAGGAGGAAGACCGAACATTTTTCCTGCTCTCGTAGTGCAATGTCAAGACATCCGGGGCGGGGAAATCCAAGAGGGGAGGCTTTGACGTAGTGGCTTGGAGTGACCTTTGAGGTTTCCGAGTATCCCTTTCTTGTCGTAAAGTGTCTTCATATGGTACTAGTTTGAATTATGTAGTCTTAGTTTCACGTTTTTGCGTGCAAATGCCGCTCCCGTAGGAACTAACCGAGCTTAGACTCATCAGAAAGTTCGTGTAACTCAGAATCCTTAATATGCGACATTGCTTTAGAAGCTTGAGACGCTTTTTCTATGGTCTCGACATCAGTATGTCTTTATTTGTATTTAGACCGAACCGTGCTGGCCAGCCACGTTCACTTCCGTATCAAAGGCCTGTGTCTTCGTCAATGGTGTCGAGTCCCGGCTACTTTTTTTTTTTGTTTTTTTTCTTACCGTTGTTTTTTTTTACGCGGGAACTGCAGACCCGTTCTTTACCTAGAAGCGCGATTGGCAACAAATGAGTTTATCAACCTAAAGTATAATGATGGGGACCATTACTCTTTAGCAAAGCTCATTTTTTCATTTTGGGAACCGCCACGAAGTTTTTGTTTTTTTGGATTTTTTTTTTGCACTCAAAGGTTTTACGCGTCAAGCCGAAGCCTTGTCACGCATTCACCGGCGTACAAAAGGATTTCCGCTCGAGGCCCCGGGCGGAGCCGCATGGCTCCTCCGAAAGATCTTCTGACGATGTTTATATGGCCCACCTCGGGTCATCGTGCCCCATTTGCCAAGGTAAACTGCATGATACGGACTCAAGGGGCTTCTTTCAAAACGAGATCACCTTCCCGATCTCCCGATGCAAAGTTGTCAACCGCTCAAGAAGATGGCTCTGCTACCATTCTCGAACTAGGCTCTTTTCTGACATGCTCCACCGGCCTTCAATCGGCGTTCACCTCTACATGGATGATTTGGCCAATTCATCATGGCTAATGATCATGCGGAGCCATTCGACCTTCAAGTTGCATATCCGACTTTCCAACGCACATGGAAAGAGGGGACGTTTCTAAGCTACGATTTGGCTCTCAAGGCTTGCTAAACATTCCGTAAGGTAAAGAGCAAACTGCAGCAAAAATATGCCTCGGGATTGCCGTTTTCTGACGGATGACTCCTCCGTAGCTCGTCCGTGAGAGCAAGCCGGTGAAGCTCGGCCAATCTTGACTCAAGATGAGGACGCAAGACATTTTCCGAATGATGTTTATCCTGCTGTCTTGTTTCGTCGCCTTATCTATCTCACTAAGACGCATTTGGGGTTGTCCCGTAGGAGATGATTCTTGCACGGGTTATTCAATGGGCCCCGCCAAGAAATTGCCGCACTGGTTGCCCCTTCATAAGGGATCCATTATTTAAAAGCTCATCGCCGGACAACCCGCTAACATCCGCATATGATGTTTTCCTTGGATGAAGAGGGCCTACTTTCCTCGACAAGCAGGACCCTGTAGATCTGCCGACCCATTTTGGGTGAAATAATCCACCGATCTACAGACAAAGACCCGTGGCACTATTTCGTCGGCCGGGCTTCACTGATTTCGCGTATGACATCAATTCCCCGAAGTGACGAAAGGCACAAGGGAGCTTGTCATGGCAAGATTAGCCTCTGAGGAGGCAAATTTGAATTGAGATTTGAGTATTCCTGCTAGCATTATGGTCGTCAGCGCTTCTCGACGACTTGATGCGCCGCAATCTGTCATCATGAGATCGCACAACCATATAGTACCCCAGTTGACACTCAGTCATTTAATTTTGCATTAGAGCCCGAGCCAGTGTCATGTAAAATGAGGTCACCACCACATGTACTTCTTTCAAGATGAGTCACCAAGGCTTAGGCATGACAATCTCTCGTCTAATGTCGATACATCGCAACTTGAGGGGGCCTTTGAGATATCGACGGAGATATTCTCGTATATCGTCAAACATGTTTCCCAAAAGAACATAAAGGGGAGGCGAGTCGGATTACTGCAATGAATTTAGGCTTCTGCTATGTGATTCCTTCTTTAATATTCCCCCATCTCATCTGTAAATAATAGACTCTTTGGCACCGGAGCAAACTGGAGTCCTATGTATATCACCGGCCTGCCTCGGCCTCCGCTTCGAATTTCAAAGCAAGTAAGAGGCTTTCTTCCCGACTGGGAATCGGCATTCGACGTACTTTCCTTCAGTATTTCAACGATGAGGCTATGTTGCCACAAGCATCTTAGATCATGGCATCTCTCGGGCAATCCGGAAGCCTGCGTTTCCTTGGACTGGAGAGTTAATAACTCTTTGCTGTCCCAAAGGTGCAACAAGAGTATGAAAACAAATAGGGGGGGTGAATAGTCGTATAAAAATTTCTACTCTTTTTGAAAAATTCAACCTTGGCTTACTCAGCCGAAAGTGTGGTCAAGTAAAAACCAACTTTCAAGCTTAGTAAAATGCACAAATGAAGTTTTCTAAGTACAAAACTTAGTATTGAAAACAGTGTGGTCGACCGCAAAAGTGAAAGTGTGGTCGACCGCAAAAAATAATGCTTAGGCAGCACATTTGTACTATAAACACAATTCAATATGGTGTTGGATAACTATGAAGATCAAACACAAGAAATAATATGAAAGATTAAGAACTTGAAATGTAAAGTTAAAGTAAATGACACGATATTTGGAGAGGTTCAATCGTTAAAAGATCTACGTCTCTACCAAGATGGTTAGTCTTGATTTTCTAAGGGAGATAGTATATTTGATTCGAGTAGTTACAAGGAATACAAAGTGAGAATCAAACAATCTCAAATCTAACTATCTTTTCTATGAAGCAAATCCTAGACAATAACCAGTGTATGTGTGTGTGTGCAAGATTCAAGAGCTCTTTATAATATGAAGAGAGAGCTGGATGAATCTATGGTGTTACAAAGAGCTTGAGAGATTTTCTGGGTTGAATAATCTTGAAGGCTTGTAAGTGTTTGAAGATTCGAAGAAATCCGAGATGATAAGCTTCAACACTTTGATAATTTCGACGTCTCTCTTTTTCTCAAGCTATCTTGTTATCTTCATGCTTCGAACACAAGGTCTATTTATAGCCTTGGAATGAAGATAGCCGTTGGAGTTTCGTGTTGAGCAAGCTTCAAGGACAATGTGCCGTTGATGTATAATTGGAGCACGTGTCCTTTTTGTCTCCATGTTGCGCAGTTAGTGGCAAGGTGGTATGCCGGTATGTCCTTTGTACGAAATAGCTCACTGTTACTAATTTGAATTTGAAACAAATTCTCGCAACGGTAAATTTCTTCCGAGTTAACTCGAGTTGTGATCGTAGTTAAATTCTCAATCTTCAATTTCGATGAAGAGCGGTCCGGCAAGCCATGCGGGTCCGGGAATGGATTGCGGCTTGGCATGCCGAGGCGGTTAGCAAGAAGATGCGGTTTGGACAATGATGTGGTTTGCCATGCGGTCAACCGTGGATGCGGTTTCGTGCTTCTTGCTTCTTTCAGTGCGGTCCGTAACGTGGTCCACTATGCGGTCCATGATGCGGTTGACCGCAATGCTTGTTGAGAGCCGTAAGTTCTTTGGAAATTTTTAACCTAGAATGACCTACTCAAGCCTAAGTACTAAAATGGACTTAACTAAATTTGAAGTTAGTAAGACTTCATACATTATGTCCTATAGTCCATATAAAATAAAATAGGTGATGGTAACAATCAAATCAAGTAATAGGAGGGGTTTATAATAAGAATACCCAACAATCTCCCCCTATTTGATTGAGACCATTACCTACTATAACAAAGGCTAATTCATTGTACTTGTTGAAACATGTCCAAATAATTTTAAGAATGGTAAATCATGTCCCAAGTCAATGCACACACTTAAGCCAAAGTTATAGATTTCTAACTTCCTATAAAGATAAAAGAATTGCATTTTGGGAAGTAAGAAATAATTATTTAGTGCATTCAATGATGTTATCATGAAGTGAATGAATGCATTTAAACTAAATGTATGAAACATGCATAAGTAAGAAATGTGAAAGATAGGTTATATGCATGATTTCAAAAAATAATGCAATCATTATTCTACAAACAAGTAGTTTGAGTGAATAAAGTTTTCGAAAACCATAATGATGCATTTAGAGAGATAAATATTGTGGCTTACAGACTTTCAAAAATTTAACAAAAGAAGGAAGCAAATAAACAAAAGGCTTCCGTAAAGTCTTCATTAATCTTCTTTCTTCAACGCAAGTCATACGAATCATGGTCACGAACGACGACATAATTGTTGGATCGCCGGATCGCCTTGAGGAGCAGGAGCCGGAGGAAGATCTTCGTGCATGTGGAAAGCAGAGGCTTCAGCTCCTATGGCTTGGAGAACTTTCTTCGTCAGCTAGCCTTCCTTGTTTGCTGCGGTTTGAAGTGCGGCGATGATTCTCTATATTCGTAAAGTTACCTCGAGGAGTTAGTGAGAATGTCAATCCTTGAAGTTTGAAAATCAATGCGGTTGGAATGGGTTCCCAAGCTTTGAGTTAGACTCTTGAATCTTTCTCCTAGTACCGTAAAGGCAAAAGATTTACAGAGGTGTCAATATGGTCTTCAACTTTCTTGATTCTTTCAATAACATCGCTTTATCCAGAGCCATTGCTTGATACTTCATCAACCGCAAGTTTCATTTCAGAAGATAAGCCATGTAGGAGAGCTTGAGTCATTTTTCTCATAGCTTCTTTGATGAAATCTTGGGTGATGGATTCGGAGAAGGAATGAAGGGAGTGATGGGAGCAAACTTGGCTTGAGCTTGTGCGCATGACCGCATAATGTCTTTTAAGGCCTTTGTTATGAGAACACTCTCCCCTTAATGGTGTCAATCAATAGGGAGGGAAGAGCATCAACTTTGGTATGAAGGCTTTTGTGAGCCGCATTCAAGAGTGATTGAGATTTTATGAGTCGGGCAACTGGGATTGATTGTCAAGCCGGATAGAGGTCGTGGTTTCAATGGACTCAAGGATTTTGTTAAGGCCGAGTTTTGAGGAGGCTCTTGAGAAGGGTGAGGGCCGAGAGGAGGAGTAGGCCCATCGCGGTTGACCGTGCGGTCCGATTGAGGTTCAGTGAAAATTGGGTCTTCGCCAATTGTAGTATCCTCTTTTGGCTCATCTCCTTGTTTAGCAAAGAGCTTCTTCATTTATATCAACATTAACTTCTTCAAAGATCAATAGGTTTTTCAAAACCTCCTTCAAGCCAGTGTCATCATCGCAATCACTTTGGTTCTTGTCACTACTATATCTTCTTGAATGGATGGAACTGAATCAACCAACTCATCAGATACTTCGTCATCAGAATCATCAAGACCCAAGTCAGCAATGGTTTGACTAACATTGACAAGTCTTGGCCTCTTCTTTGGTGAGGAATGATCATCAGTCATTTTCCTTTTCTCCCCCTGAGAAGTAGCACCAAAGAGATGATTGAAAATTTCCTGTTCTTTTAAGGCAGAGGGGGTTGGAGTTGGAGAGATGATAGGAGATTTTGACTTGAATGGAATTGGAGAGTTTGGCTTAGTGACTTTAGGAGCTGGGGCACTGAGCTTGGTGAGCTTCATAGGCTTGGAAGGTGCGGTCGACCGTGAAGTTACGGTTGACCGTGGTTTTTCAGATTGAAGAGGGGGTTTATCAATGCTTGGTTCTTGAATCCTGATCCCACCTGGTCTTCTTGGTGGATCAATGAAGGAAGCCTTCTTCTTTGGTATATCAACAGCTTTATCCTTTCCCTTGGCTTTCCTAGCCACCTCCTTCGATCCTCAGCCTTGTTTTTTTTAATACAATCATCCTTAGTAAGTTTCTTCTGTCCTTTCAGAGGCACAAACTCTTCTTGGGGATCCTTTTTCCAAAACTGAATGTACAATTCATTGTCAAACTTGGTCCTGAAAATCTGCATTGTTTTTCTAGTGAATGTCTTGGCCTTTGGAATTTCAAACAAGTTCATGATGCCTGTCAATGTATTTGCCTATCTTCTCGTTGAGCCGTAATGAGGGAAATGAGTCTGCATGGGTTCTCAGACTTGTTATTACCAAGAAATTTCATTCTTTTGATATTCAAGAATACCGGCTATCGACGTTGATAGATGATCTTGGGCCAATGGAGTTTCCTACCAAGAAATATAGCCGCGTAAATCTTCCACCGATCATTGTTGAAGTTTGCTTGATTTCCAGCTTTGCAAAAGAAGGAATGTCCAACAAGATGGCTTATATGATACATAAGCTCATCAAAAGTTTTTCTTGGAGTTGTAGTTACAAAGCAAGATCCCAATCAATGACACGTAGAGATCATCCAAATCCTTTGATCTAGCTCCATAGGGTCGGGCTTCGTGATTGGCATGTTAAGAACAAAAGCTATGTCTTCATAGTCAATATCCAAGGGAATTCCATGAATTTGAGTGCTAATTATCTTGATCCTTCTACCCTTATCATCTTTTACGCTTAGCTCTCTCGGCATTGTGAAAGAACCGATCCACCAAAGCAGTGGATATGGATTGATTGCTTCATGTCAAAGAAGGGCATAACTCCGCATTTCTTAAATACTTTTAGCGTAACTCTACCAAGAGCATCTTGAGCCGCATCTTTGCGATCAATAACCCACCCATGTATAAAATGACTAGTATTCGCAATAATAGAAGATGTTAGAAACAAAAATATATGTAAGTGCGGTTGACCGTAGTTTCGTGTAGCGTGCGGTCGACCGTAATCTAGGTAGAAAGAGCAGTCTTATGCGGTCGACCGTGATATATGCGGCCAACCGTGATTTGGGTGAAAACAAGCAAGTAATATTTGTAAGAAACATTTTGGATTAAAAAGTTTAAAACAAGATTAATCGAATCATAAACCAAAATATACGGAATTTCCCGTAAATTCATTATGAACATTTGAAGAACATGAAGAACTCAAGAACATGAAGAACAAAATTTCCAGATTTTACAGAGCATGTTCAAAAATCATATTTTCTTGCTTTTAATATAGGGAATTTCATTTAAATCAACAAACATACATGATTTAACTCAAATAAATTGCGTAAATTGAGTTCAAAACCCATAAAATTCGAAACTTAGGTTTAACACAGCTTCTTCATTTTGAGCAATCAAAGCACCATCTAAACAAGAAATAGACAACATTCATGAGTTTCTAATGAAGAATCGAACATGGATAAGCAAAAATTTCAAGCAAATAGCAACAAAAATGATATTTCTAAGTAACTGGGTTTCTCCTTTTTCGGCCATAGACGAACGGAATATTTTGAAATTCGAAAATCAAAGGTTTTTAGAGAAATGACTCACCATTATCACGAATTTGGATACACTGGATTCACTCTTTGATTCCTCTGAAGTATTTTGAGTTGAATCCGATTGAGAATGAGACATTTTATAGAGAGAATTTTTAGAGAGAGAAAGTAGAGAGAGAAAGAAGAAGACAAAGTGAAGGACCGATTTGTGCAGGTGACAGGGAAGGACGAGAAGTGGAGAAGTGGAAACGGGAGTTATGGAGGGAAGTTAGTGCACGTAATGTCCTTTGTGTAAGAGGATAGTCCTTTTGTCTTCACTATGACAAACAACGGGGCTGAACATGTGTCATTATAAATTAAAATATTTATCCCATAAAAATTTGAATTAAATAAATATGAGGGAAAAATAATTGCAAAAGTACCCTTGTGCAATTATCTTGTCCTAATATGGACAAGTCCCAGACATCACAAGGAGTTAGAGTACTTACCTGATGTCTTCAAGAGTACGGCTAAGTATGACTTATTATGAGCCAAACGGTGGACCGTATTGAAGGCTTCTATAAAGCCTAGAAATTATTTGAAGGCTTATACGGTCCATTTTAAGCATGCGGTCCATTAGAGAATTGATAAAGCATTTTGGCATGCTAAAGGACTAGTGCGGTCGACCGTGCATTGTATAGGCTTGGTGCGGTCGACCGTGAAGAATGGAATGGGCCATTCTTATTGACCCGTCTTTGAAAGCATGAACTTGAAACACACAATTTGTTAGTTAAAAAATAAGGACAAGTTTTACTTGAGTTCTAACATACCCATTTCTCCTCTTAAAAACACGAATCTCTTGGAGTCTAGAGCTTTGGTAAGAATATCTCGCAATTTGATTGTCGCACCAATATGCTCTAAATGAATGTTACCTTTTCAACATGATCCTTGAGAAAGTGATATTTGATATCGATGTGTTTGGTTTTAGAGTGCATAACAGGTTGTTTGATACCGCAATGGCCGATGTATTGTCACAATAGATTGGACAATTTCCTTCATGAATGCCATAGTCAACTAGTTGTTGCTTCATCCACAAGATTCGACAACAAGCAGCCTCCCAAGAAATGATGTATTCACCTCCGTTGTTGAGACAGACACCGAAGCTTGTTTCTTGCCGGCCCATGTAACAAGTCGATTTCCAAGGAAATGACAAGTTCCACCGGTGCTCTTCCCCGTCGACAGGCAGCCGCATAATCTGCATCCGAGAAACCCGTAAGATCAAAAGATGGTTCTTTGGAATACCAAAGTCCAAGGTTAATAGTTCCCGTATAGATAACGAATAATACGTTTTACAGCCTATAAGGTGTGCTTCTCTAGGGTCTCGCTGATAGCGAGCACAAACACAAACACCGAACATGATATCCGGTCTACTAGCGCTAGATATAGTAAGGAGCCAATCATACCTCTATACAAAGTTTGATCAACTTTCTTACCTTTCAAGTCTTTGTCTAACTTGTTACCTCGTAGCCATAGGAGTGTCGTATGCTTTTGCATTTTCAAGTCCAAATTTCTTGATTAAGTCTTTAGTGTATTTTGCTTGGTTAAGGAAGATGCCATCATCACATTGTTTGATTTGGAGCCCAAGGAAGAAAGTGAGTTCTCCCATCATACTCATCTCAAATTTGCTTTTCATGAGCTTCTCAAAACGCTTACACAAAATTTCATTAGTAGAGCCAAAAATAATATCATCAACATATATTTGAACAAGTAGTGTATGATCATTATATTTGGCAATGAAAAGAGATGTGTCAATTTTACCTCGTTTGAAGCCCTTTTCTAGAAGAAATTTTGATAAAGTTTTATATTATGCTCTTGGAGCTTGTTTGAGTCCATACAAAGCCTTTTGGAGTTTGTATACATGATCTTGATGTTTGTTGTCTTCAAATCCAGGTTGTTGTGCAATATAGACTGTCTCTTGAAGTTCACCGTTGAGAAATGCGCTCTTACATCCATTTGATAAAGCTTGAATCTTTTGAAGGAGGCATAAGCTAAGAAAATTCTTATGGCTTCAAGTCTTGCAACGGAGCGAAGGTTTCGTCGTAATCAATTCCTTCTTCTTGTCTATATCCTTGTGCAACCAAACTTGCTTTGTTTCTTGTTATGCTTCCATTCTCATCCATCTTGTTTCTAAACACCCATTTTGTACCAATTACTCCTTGATCCTTTTGTCTTGTAACTAAAGTCCAAACTTTACATCTTTCGAATTGGTTGAGCTCTTCTTGCATGGCCACAACTCCAACTTGAATCTTGGAGTGCTTCATCAACTTTCTTTGGTTCAATTTGAGATATGAATGAAGTGTATTCATCATAGTGAGAACTCCTTGTTTGAACCCCAGAGAACAAATCACCAATGACATTGTTAATTGGGTGATCTCTAACCTCATGAATTTCCTCGAGGTAAGTCCGGGTTGAGTTGTTTGTTGTTGAAGATCTTCAATAGGTACATCATTTGAGCCATCAAAATAAGTGAGTTGAGGAATAGGCTCAATGGAATTTATGGGGTCGATTCAACCGCATCATCTTTCGAATGAACATCTTCGCAGGGAACTTCGATGTTGGATTTGAAAAATTTGGTGCGGTTGAAGTTGATGGATTTCCTTGAGTTGAGTGATTTTCTCGAACTAGGTGCATTTTGAGGAGGGTTACCTGTCTCATTAGGCTCAAGAAAATCATCAAGAACATTTGGAGCCAAATGTGGCTCAAGGAGAGAATGTTCATCAAACGTAACATGAACAGATTCTACTATCTTTAAACTATTTTTATTAAAAACACGAAAAGCTTTAGAGTGTTTGGCATACCCAACAAAAATACCTTCATCTCGCTTTAGAGCGAATTTACCTCGATGCTCTTTTCCATTATATAGAATAAAGCATTTGCATCCAAATATTTTGAAGAAGGCTATGTTGGGGTTCTTCCTCTCCAAAGTTCATATGGAGTCTTGTTGTAGGTCTTGTTGATGAGAGATCTATTTTGAGTGAAGCAAGCCGTGTTGGTAGCTTCACCCAAAAGTATTGTGGTAGCTTAGCTTCAAATGAGCATTGTCTTTCCAAATTTCAATCAACGTTCTATTCTTTCTTTCCACAACTCCATTTTGTTGTGGAACTCCAAAGCAGAGAAGTTATGGTCAATACCATGGTCGTCACAAGATCGAGCTACACCGTTATTTTTGAATCTCAGTTCCATGATCCGATCTAACACTAACGATGTCATCCTCTTTTGTGTTTGGAGCCGTCTAAAGAGAGAGGTCAAAATATCATAACAATCATCTTTGGAGATCATCATTTCGACCCACGTATATCGCGAGTAATCATCCACCACAACTAAAGTGTATTTGCTTCCTCCAATGCTTCAGGATGGTGACAGTCCAAACATATCGATGTGGAGTAGTTGCAAACATCTTGAAGTTGAAGGCACGGCCTTGCTGGAGAAAGATGCCTTGGGTTGTTTGCCAAGTTGACATGCAAAGACACTTCTTATCGTGGTGATCAGCCTACTTTTGGTAGACCACGAACTAGACTTTCTCTTCCAATCTTAGATAGATACTTGAAGTTCAAATGACTAAGTCTTTTGTGCCACAACCAACTATTTTCACTCACACTTTTTGCTACAAAACAAAGATTAGTAAGATTACAAGCAGAATTAAAATCTATAATGTAAACATTATTCTTACGAATCCCTTTGAGCAAAGTGACTCCGGATGTGCCATCTTTGATAAAGCAATTTGCCGAAGTAAAGTTGCAGTGCAATCCTTTGTCACAAAATTGAGATATGGAGAGAAGATTATGCTTGAGTCCTTTAACTAGAGATACTTCTTTTATAGTTAGATTTCCTTTTCGAATGACTCCATATCCAATCGTCTTTCCTTTGTTGTTATCCCCAAACGTTATCGATGGACCATTTTCTTCACTGACATCTTCCAAAGAATGTGATATCTCCGGTCATATGTCTTGAATGCCACTGTCGAGATACCATTCATTTGAATTTGCCTTGGAAGATTCAGCCATGAAGCAGAGGACCTGAAAAATAAACATTTAAGCACGAGGTCCCCTTTATTCTTTTGGGTCCTGGGGTTAGCACCTTTTAACAACCCACACTTGTTTGACCGAAGGCGGATTATGTCTTCGAGCATTAGGTGTGAATCTTAAAAGGCATTCAAGAATGAGTGACCATAACCATCACACACGTAACAATGATGAAAGCTACATATATCATGTGTTTTTACTAACTCTTTACTTTTCTTAAGAGTTGCATGCGGTTTGGGAGTAGTGATTTTAGCTTTGACAAAGGGAACTGGCTTTGGCTTGACTACGTATTTTCTAGGAGCATTCTTTTTGCTTTTGAAGGCAGGAGGA
Organism: Adenophora triphylla var. japonica; assembly: GCA_022495995.1. Classification (NCBI taxonomy): domain Eukaryota; kingdom Viridiplantae; phylum Streptophyta; class Magnoliopsida; order Asterales; family Campanulaceae; genus Adenophora; species Adenophora triphylla. The sequence continues at coordinate 119,303 of JAFEMH010003326.1, forward strand.
ATGGTCGAAGAAGAAGGGCGGTCAGCCTTGCAGTTGCCAGCACCACTAATTCCACCAGAAGCGGTTGAAGTAGAGATGCGGCCAACTCCATAAGCCATGTTCTCCGAATCATCAATCTCGTAATCCTTTTCTTTTATCGAGAGTCCTTCCTATACTTTGGGTAGACATAATTGAAATTATGTTGTCCTTTACCCTTAGGATTAGCATGCTTCCTCTTAGGAATTTCATTAGTTAGTTTTGAAATCTCCTCATCCTTTTCACTATCGGATGCACACTTCTCTTCTTCACCGGATCCAAAACCTATACCCTCCTTAATTCCGTTGGAAATTTGGGAGTCTATGATTTGATCCGAGGTGGATTTTGACTTGTTCCACCTATCAATAATCTTTTGAAGATCGTTGATTTGAGTAACCAGTCATCATTGCGAAGTTGAAGCGCAAAGAACCTTAGTTTCAAGAATGAGGTTTTGATCTACAAGAGGAGTCATACTTTTGATTTGGCCCTTAAGATTTGAAATTTCGGACCTCATCACGCTTTCTCCGTCTTGAGTTGAGAAATTTCATCGGTTGCTAGTGATAGAGCTTTCTTAACATTTTCAAACCTTTCGATCATCACTTCACCCTTTTTAAACATCTCTTCTTGATCCATGGGGAAATCTCCTTAGCCCTTTTTGAAACTTTTGGAGTTGATTTAGCTTTTGAAGATGTTTCATTTTTTGGATGGAAAGATGGGGCGAGAAAATGAACAATTTCCAATCTTGGTGCTTGGAGTGAGGTCAAAATTGCTATAGTCCACACCGCTAGCCACAAGCTTGGTTTTCCTGAAATCACCTCATTCCTCTTTTGAGCGACTCATCGTGAACTTCATCTTCCGAGTCACTAGAAGCATCCTCAAAGAATGAGGCGTAGATTTACCTCTTCGGTACTCTCATCGCCGTCTTCATCGTAATCAGCCTCGATCCAAGTTGCAAGTTCTTTAGAATTCTCATCTTCTTCAAAGAACCATTCCCTTTCGTTGAGAAAACTTCGAAGGAAAGTTTTCTTTTTCAAATACTCATATTTGGGTTGAGGACATTCTCGAAGCAAAATGACCTGGCTTTCTACAATTGTAGCAAACAAGGTCACTCCCTTTCTTTGAGTCACTCACCCTTGAAGATGTTGCTGGATATTTGCTTTTTGAAAACGGTTTTGAATTTTTACGAAATTTTTGAAAACGTTTTACAAACATGGCAAAGTCCTCATCATCCATATCGATGAGAGAAGAAGTTGAAATACTAGGATCTGAGGTAGGCTTTGAGGGTTTCTCCACATGATCAACAACAGACATAGAAAGTGATTTTCCCTTTCCTCGACTTCTTCAATATGTTGTAATTTCAACTCATACACTTTAAGGTTTGCATATAAATTACTAAGAGTCCATGTATTTAATTGTTTTGAATCTTCGAGGGAAGTTGCTTTGTGCATCCATTTGGATCCCAAAGCAGAAAGGAATGTCATGTTAATTTCTTTATCGCTAGAACTTTACCTAGAGATAAGCAAGCATTTACTACCTCAACATAGCGATCGTAGGTTTGACGTAGAGATTCATTGGGTAGTCTCGTTGAAGCCGCCAGATCTCCTTTCAATTTCAAATTTCTTGCTTTCCTTGCATTGATCATCACCTTCGAGATAGTTTTCAATAGAGTCCCACATCTCCTTTGCAGCCTTGCATTTGAAAGTACCTTCGATAGGTTGAAGTGGGTAATGTTCCGAAATGATATGTCCGGGCTTTGCTATCTAATGCAACATATTTTCTTTCTTCGTCACCATTCTGTCTTCAGCTTTTTGACTTCGTGAACTTCGGCATTGGTAGTTGCATCGCATTGGCTTTCATTGGAACAAAAGGTCCGTCGTTGATACAATCAACTAGCCTTTCATCTATTGACTCTAAATGAATTAGCATTCGAGCTTTCCGTATATCGAAGTGATCTCATCCAACATAGGAATGTGTGAATAGTTAATCGTTGCCATAGCTTTTGAAGTTGCCATGATGAATCGGCACCCAAGCCGTTAAGCTTGAAAACAGAGAATAGTTTTATAAAGGTGTTTAGCTCGATACCACTTGTTGGTCCCAAAGGTGCAACAAGAGTATGAAAACAAACTAGAGGGGGGGTGAATAGCCGTATAAAAATTTCTACTCTTTTTGAAAATTCAACCTTGGCTTACTTGAGCCGAAAGTGTGGTCAAGTAAAAACCAACTTTCAAGCTTAGTAAAATGCACAATGAAGTTTTCTAAGTACAAAACTTAGTATTGAAAAATAGTGTGGTCGACCGCAAAAGTGAAAGTGTGGTCGACCGCAAAGTTGAAAATGAGCTTAGGCGATTTGTACTATAAACACAATTCAATATGGTGTTGGATAACTATGAAGATCAAACACAAGAAATAATATGAAAGATTAAGAACTTGAAATATAAAGTGCAGAAAGTAAATGACACGATATTTGGAGAGGTTCAATCGTTAAAGATCTACGTCCTCTACCAAGATGGTTAGTCTTGGATTTTCTAAGGGAGATAGTATATTTGATTTGAGTAAGTCATTACAAGGAATACAAAGTGAGAATCAAACAAGCTCAAATCTAACTATCTTTTTCTATGAAGCAAATCCTAGACAATAACCAAACAGACATGTGTGTGTGTGCAAGATTCAAGAGCTCTTTATAATATGAAGAGAGAGCTTGATGAATCTATGGTGTTACAAAGAGCTTAAGAGATTTTCTGGGTTGGATAATCTTGAAGGCTTGTAAGTGTTTGAAGATTCGAAGAAATCTGGAGATGGTAAGCTTCAACACTTTGATAATTTTGACGTCTCTCTTTTTCTCAAGTAAGGTTGTTATCTTCATGCTTGAACACAAGGTCTATTTATAGCCTTGGGATGAAGATAGCCGTTGGAGTTTCGTGTTGAGCAAGCTTCAAGGACAATGTGCTGTTGATGTATAATTGGAGCACGTGTCCTTTTTGTCTCCATGTTGCAGAGTTAGTGGCAAGGTGGTATGCTGGTATGTCCTTTGTACGAAATAGCTCAGCTGTCACTAATTTGAATTTGAAACAAATTCTGCAACGGTAAATTTCTCTGAGTTAACTCTGAGTTGTGATCAGAGTTAAATTCTCAATCTTCAATTTCGATGAAGAGCGGTCTGGCAAGCCATGCGGTCTGGAATGGATTACGGTTGGCATGCTGAGGCGGTTAGCAAGAAGATGCGGTTTGGACAATGATGTGGTTTGCCATGCGGTCAACCGTGGATGCGGTTTTGCAAGCTTCTTGCTTCTTTGTGCGGTCCAGATCGTGGTCCACTATGCGGTCCATGATGCGGTTGACCGCAATGCTTGTTGAGAGCCAGAAGTTCTTTGGAAATTTTTAACCTAGAATGACCTACTCAAGCCTAAGTACTAAAATGGACTTAACTAAATTTGAAGTTAGTAAGACTTCATACATTATGTCCTATAGTCCATATAAAATAAAATTAGGTTATGGTATCAATCAAATCAAATAAATAGGAAGGGTTTATAATAAGCATACCCAACAGATATCAAAGCAATCCGGGAAGAGAACATTGGGTCGCAGCCAAAAGAGTGATGAGATACTTACAAAACACGAAGAACTACATGCTTACATATACAAAGTCGGATCATCTTGAGATCATTGGTTTTTCTGATTCCGACTTTGCTGGATGCCAAGATAGTCGCAAATCGACATCGGATTATGTCTTCACTTTGGCCAGTGGAGCGATATCTTGGAGAAGTGCCAAGCAAACATTAGTTACTACTTTCACCATGGAAGCTGAATTTGTTGCTTGCTATGAGGCACCCAATCAAGCTATATGGCTGCGTAAATTCATTGAAGGACTGTGGATTGTCAAAGGTGTTGAAAGACCGCTTAAGTTATATTGTGACAATCGGGCCGCGGTATTGTACTCCAACAACAACAAGAGTTCATCTAAATCTAAGCATATAGATATTAAGTTTCTTGTTGTGAGAGAGAGAGTACAAAATGAACAAATCGAAATAGAACTTATTGGTACAAACTCCATGTTAGCGGATCCATTTACTAAGGCATTATCTCATTTAGTATTTCACGAGCATGTTGCTCATATGGGTGTAATGACGTTTGATAATGCTTAAATCAGTGGGAGTTTATGTTGTTTCTATTTCTTGTGTTATTTTAAATTGATCTCATTTGTTAAAAGTAGGACTAGTTGGAGAATATATATATGCATTCTTCATATATATTCGTTAATATTCCATGCTACATATCTATACTTAATCTATGTCATTTAGTTGGATATATATATGTGATTAATGTGGGTTTAGTTGCGAATCAATTACAACGACTGCCCCTTTAGTCCTTATACTTATATGACTAATGGACGAGATTGTTTTCGAATGATAACAAAGTGCACATAAGGGTTGTCATTTGTGTTATAAATATGATTGAAGAAATTTATTAAGTGAAGGTATATGTTATAATAATCCAAGTGGGAGATTGTAAGAACATGGATTAATATAACATATAAATACTTAATAATATAATGATCAATATTATAATATATGGTATAAAGTATAGAACTCAACATAATATGTAGAATTCCATAATATAAGTATACCATTAAATGATGGGCATAATTGTAATATCTTATATATCAATAGGTGTAGTCCCTAAATGAAGTGCCCCTTGGATTCCTATATAAAGGCCTATCCATCAAGCCTATGAATCTACTAGTTACATTATTCTCATTCAGTCAAAAATCTTCCTAAGTAATTGAAGATTAAAGAGATTAAGGGCACTCATCATTTAGAAGATCTACTCCTCCCTAATTTGAAGTCTATCTTCTTACTTCATCCTCTTTACTCAAGAACAAGAACAAGACTAAGAACAAACATGGAATCACAAGGTACACGCTTCCGTCTTATTCTTCTTCTCCATCTCTTCTTAATCTAGTTGTGAGTCGGTTCATGGTTAATGGATCGTTTATGTTCCAACATCAACCAATTGGGTAAACTTCTCAATAGATTCTTTTAATTGAAGTAGTTTCAATTTGTTCTAGGATAGTAGAACCGGTGAATGCTTCAGCCACAAAAAAGGGTTGTGATAAGAAACGACAATGGCAATCAATGCAACTATGTATGAGCTTGAGGATCGAAGGAGAAAAGGGTACAGGACTAACTAAAAAGAAGATGCTTGACTTCGTGAATAGTTGTTCCAGTTTGAAACATGACTCCTCCCTTGTTTGTTACATGGTCTTCAAGGGGTTTCCTTTCGCTCTCTATTAGGTGCATATGACATATGTTCACCTTATCGGTCGACTTGAACTGTCATCCTCCCACCTACATGTTGTTCATTGAAAGAGTTTCCCCTAACAAGTGGCCCAACAGCTAGCCACACACTCCCACGCAATTGCACATGTCCTTCATTGAAAGAGTTTCCTCCATCAAGTAGATCATCGGCTAGCCACTCCTCTATCATTTTGTGAGAAGTTATCATCTTCTCATGTGGTCAATCGACTTATGTCACTCGCTCCACGCCTTTGCAAGGCAGTCCCTTTTGTATCCAGGCTCATATGTCCCCCTTCTTTGGGGCTATCATTAGTTGATCACTCTGAAATTGCATGGAGTATTCGAATCTAACACCCATAAATCATATGACTGCTATCCACTCAGGATTAATGCATGCACAACCTCTGTCACGCATTAATCTCCTTGTTGTTTTGCGAAATAACTCTTTTTTGTTGGCACAGGGCGTTGTCAAGTCAGGATATTAACTATTATTAATATATGTAAGGTATTACGACTTTACAGATGTGATCCCCACATATATGAGCATGACCTCTCTCTATGTAGAACAATCTCTCCTCTCATGTATATCTCCTCAAGATGAACAAACATACCTCGATCATGACTTCGGGTTTTAGCAGTGCTCCTCATGGCTCTCCGAGACCCCTGGCCTCTCTAGACACACTATTTTGTGGCTCTCGCTCGTGTCCCTTAGGCACACATGTTTATAGATGTTACATCCTGTTTATATAGGATTTACAAAAAAAACTCTAAAAACCTATTTTGAGTAAATATCCCGTCATAATAGAAAACTAAAGAAATTCTCGCACTTATGCGCGTAATAATGCGCTCGCATAGCACCTTTGTCATCTATGCTTGGTGACATTAATGTATGGCCAACCATCATCATTATCCTGAATAATACAATCTTATTTGACAAGGAAATTTTTAGTTCTGTGACTAGTTAATTATCTGAGTCATGGAAATTAAAACGTGGGGAGCTGACCAAAAGGCATCTTTACGTACGTGAAGACCTCTTCTTCTTCTTTTTTGTAAGGGTCATTGATATGTCTTGTCTGATTTGGTGTGTGTGTGTGTGAGAGAGAGAGAGAGAGAGAATGAAAAGGGTACACCTTCTCTTTCTAGCTTGAGATCCTCCTTTCTTCCCTCACCGACTCTCATGCTCCCCTTTTTACCACCACCAAATTTATTTTTATTAAATAAAATACTTTTAAATTTATTTATTTTTCATATTATTATAATAAAATAACCCACCTAAAACATTTCTCTCTTTTTCCCGCATGCTATTTGATTTAATTTCTCTACGATGTCACCAACCATTTGTTCTGCAGAAACAATTCTAAATATTTTGTTATGATAGGATTAAGTGAAGAGGACAAATGTCATTATTGTTACGCCGACCACCAGGTCCAAATTATTTTAGTTCAAAGAAGCCACGGCCATGGCCATGGCCATGTCCAGGAGGCTTCTGATCAAATAAAGTCATCTCCTACCCCCCTGGCCTGTTTTTTCTTTGTTATATAAACCATCTTTATTTCAAAACAATTTCTAATTTTCACTTTCTCTTTTGTCTTTTATTTCTCTCATTGCCTTGAGAGGCTTTAAATTAAATTTGTCTTTTCTTTTCTTGGTTTCCAAGTTTCTTCTCATTGAAACTTGTTTGTATTTTGGGTATTTGACATTTCATTTCCCCAAACATCATTTTCTTCTTCACACATTTCTCATCTACTGAGCCTGGAAAAAGCCGGACTATTGTGTCATGACCGATAAATCGGATTTGCCGGAGAAAAAATCCGGTTGTGGATTATTAAGTGCGGTGTTTGGAAGCCGATGGCCGAGAAGAACAACCTCCACGGGCTCTCTCACCACAGCCAATGTGGCTGCCAAACTACCTAGAATTCCAAGCACCCCAAACTCGAAACGAAGAAGAGGTGGATCAGATGATGGCCCATTTCTCGATGCATTATCGGACCAATCCCAAAAGCAAGTGGATAGAATCATAGCTCGACCAGGTCAAAATCATCAGTCGAGCAGAGCCCCTTCACCTTCCCCTCCCTATCATCAACCTCAAGTCCCAACTGTAAACCAAGGGAGAAAGACTAATGACCAAAATGGCCCCGGAGGTGGAGGGTATGGTCAAAATAGACGGGTCCCACAAGTGGCTATAGGTTTATCGGGAGAGCTAGACAGCATGATAACCGATCATCAAAGATCAAAGGGTGCTAGTAGCTTGGTTCGCGCTTCCTCGGGAAACGTCATGTTATATGGCAATTTAGGTAATTTGAGGCAACCGGGAGGGACAACAACGACAACGTTTAACAACTCTTCAAATGTAAACAATGTTCTTGATCATAGAACTACAAAAGAACCCTCAATGACGCCACCAAATGGAAAATACCCAAATAGTACAATGGGGAATGTGGTGAAGAAATCAAACGCAGAACCCTATAAAAACTCCGAGAAACCCCCACCTGCATCTTCTTTGTGTAGGGCAATTTCCACAAGAATGGATCCGGAACAGTTAAAGATTATGGGGAACGAAGATTACAAGAACGGAAGATTTGCAGAAGCCTTGGCTTTATACGATGCAGCAATTTCCATTAATCCAAATGTAGCTTCTTATAGAAGCAACAAAAGTGCAGCATTAACAGCCTTGGGTAGGCTTATAGAGGCAGTGTTCGAATGCAGAGAGGCCATTCGAATCGAACCTCATTATCAAAGAGCCCATAATCGTTTGGCCACACTCTACCTTAGGTATTATAAACATACATACCTCTGAACTCAGTTACTATAAAAATCGGACTTCTGTGCAGTTAGACTGAACAGGCCCCAGATCCAACTTAATATCACCTTTCTTGTTTGCTGCTGCAGATTAGGGGACGCTGAAAAGACGGTATATCATTATAAGCATGCAGGAGCAGAAGCTGATCCTGATGTTATCACAAAAGCTAGAAATATGCAGCTTCATTTGAATAGATGCACAGAGGCAAAGAAACAAAGAGACTGGAATACCCTTCTTAAGGAATCCGGGATGGCTATATCTTCTGGTGCGGACTCTGCGCCACTGGTGAGTTTCTAAGTCTAAATTAACACCCTTTTCTTGTCCCTTTTATTTTGATGTTTTAGAAGTTTGGATAAATATATTTTTCTTATTTTTTTGGGAGTTTTATTTTGGCAAGATATTCGGGTTGAAAGCTGAGGCTTTATTGAAGCTCCATAGGCATCAGGAAGCAGATGAAGTTTTGAAGAACGGTCCGAACTTTGATGTTGATGACTGCACTAAGTTCTTTGGTCAATTTGGTCATTCTAATTTGTTAGTTATTCAGGCTCAGATTAATTTGGTCGCTGGCAGGTTAGTGTTCTTGGTCATAATAGCTTACTTCTTTCATTGCAAGTAGACAGAGATGGTCAACTTTGACCTCTTCTCTCCAGCTCACCTAAAGCTTTTTTTTTTCTTTTCTAAAGTGCTGGTATGAGATTAGGTATATGCACCTACCTAGGTTGAAGATGAGTTCAACACGCTTTATAATTCTGTGTTTTTTATGTTAACAAAGAAGTAGTCTAAACATCTCAGAACTTGGCTTGACCTACAGGACCAAATAGAGATGGCCAACCAAGCGTGAGGTCACTAAGCCCACCCGAAGAGAAGTCCACCGCCCATGCCCGCTAGTAGTCTGAGCCGTCCCGCTCGAAAGCCCACGGATATATGGGTTGGGCCATGCCTAAAAAATGTCATTTAGGTCTCAGGCTGGTCTGGAAGCCCAAAAGCCGCAACTCAACCCAAAAAGTCCGATCAAAAAAGGATAAATGGCTAAATGTCCCCGAGACAGTGCTGTATCAGCACTATTTGTGGGGCATTTTTGTCATCCCCCCAAAAATGATATGGGCCCACCTTTTTTCGTTCAAATAAACCTAGTCAAGCCAGGATAAGCAGCAGGCCGGACGGGCTTAAGCCTCCGAGCTCTGCTACCCTTTAGGCCATCTCTCGTACCAAAAGTTACTCACTATGTTCATAAATAAGTGGTAACTATTTAATTTGAGAGAAATTATAAAAAATCTACTTTTTCGCAGTTTTAGTAGTTAATGAATATAAGTGCTCTTATTATCCACCATATATACACGTGATATTATAACTATACGTTGGAATATGATATTTATTAAAGGTGAATTTAGTAACATCCTTAGAAGGAACACTCATCTAAAGACAAATTTTGACAGAATCGACGAGGCAGTGGCAGCGGCCCAAAGAGCAGCTCGGCTGGACTCAAACAACAGAGAAGTGAGCACGGTCCTAAGGAGGACAAAAGCGGTAGCAGCTGCTAGGACAAATGGGAATGACCTCTTCAAGGCAGGAAAATATTCAGAGGCATGTGTTGCTTATGGTGAAGGACTAGAACATGACCCCTACAACTCCGTCTTGCTCTGCAACCGCGGAGCTTGCCAGTCTAAGCTTGGTCAATTTGAAAAGGCAATTGAGGATTGCACCGCTGCACTCAACATCCGGCCATCATATAGTAGAGCCAGATTAAGAAGAGCTGATTGCAACTACAAGGTAATTATAGGGTTAACTCCGTTGCTCACCCCTGGGGTTTGGGGCAAATATCGTTGCTCACACCTGGGGTTTGGGGTTTGGGGCAAATATCACTGCCCCCGGAGGTTTGGTTTTGTCATACTGCCCCCCTAAATCTCCTCAATGCAAAATCCAAATACTCCCTCCGTCCCGGAGAACCTTACCCACTTTGCCATTTAGGGCCCCATGGGTAAGTCACACTTACTAAAAATGACATTTTATAATACTTCTTTATTAATGAAACTCACTTGTCATATCACAACAATTATCCACTCACTATTCCCTACCCCACTTTCTCTCTCCTACCCACTCACAACACCTACTTTTATAACATTATTCTTTAATTCCTGTGTCGGACAGTAAGCGGGTAAGGTTCTCCGGAATGGAATAAGTACTTAATTAGTTACTTTAATAAATTCAGGGGTAAAATAGTCATTTTCTTAAATAAAGTTGAAAGAAGGGGACAATGAGACGAACAAAACCTCGTGGGGGCAATGATACTTGTTCAAACCGCAAGGTTGACAGTCAAAATTAACCCGAAATCACAACACAATTATGTTCATGATTATTGAGACTAAAGTATAAGAAATGAATGGATAAATTTACGTGTTTTAACTTTGGTGATATAGTTGGAAAGATGGGAAGCTTCAATAAAAGACTACGAGGTGTTGATGAAGGAAACACCTGAAGATGAGGAGGTAAGCAAAGCATTAAACGAGGCTCGAGTACAACTTAAGAGACAGAGAGGTGGTGGAAGTGAAAGCGTGAAGTCGTAAGATAGATTTGGAATCAGTTGTGGGTTCTATAGGTTTAGCTCTATTAAATTCGGATGTTTCAAATCACTCAATCAAGGAGATACATGCAAGATTAATGCTTTCTTATAGAAGAGGTCAAGATTAATGCTATTCTTAGTTGTATCCTAAAAATGTTTATTAGTTTTAGCACTTCATTTCTCTCTCAGTGCCCCTCTTTTTGCCTTTCTTTACAAGATTTTCTCTATCCATTCAATTTTTCTTCTTACTTTGGGCATGTTCCCTCCTCTTTGATCACGGTAACTGGTTCATAGAGGGACGTTGTGGTTTGTCAGGCAGAATTTAGCTACATAATGTCTGACTAGAAGGATGTAGAATTAGTGTTCCGATCTTGTAAAAAGGAAAAGGAGGAAACCACCATTTCTGTTGGAAATAACAACCAACGACTAAACAGACAAACTCCACTCATAGGAAAAGCCTGCCCTAATATCTCACTTTTGGCAGTCTTGTGCAACCTCAAACTCCACTCATAGGGAGCCTACCCTCATATCGTCCACATTTTTGCCATTGTAAATCTAAGATTCTAAAACAGAGTACTAAATGAAGTCCTAGTCTGTAAGTAATACTCCCTTTGTCCAATAAAGATGTTCCCATTTGCCATTTTTGCTTCTCAAAAAGATAGTCCTATTTCTAAAATACTCCCTCCGTGTCGGGTCAATGGACACCAAAAAATTGGGCACAATAACTAAGAAAAAGGAAAGAATCTTCACTATTCCCTCCACTCATTCTCTCTCCTACATTATTTTAATACTCACAACACCATTATAATTTACTATTCCCTCCACTCATTCTCTCTCCTATTTTACTATTACACTCACAACATTCTTTCCATTTTGGGCAGTCTCCAATCACGTGAGACGACCCAAAAAGGAAATAAGTCTCCATTCACCCGACACGGAGGGAGTATTAGGTTATTGAACTTACCAAATTGCCAACCAAGAAAGAAGAAGTAAGGAGGAGCGGATGAGTATCAAGTAAACCTCATTAAATTAGTATTGAGGTTAGTGATGGATATGAAAATATGTTGTTAAAAATTAAAATGTTTGAGTAGTCAAATGGGACTTATCATTATGGGATGAAGGGAGTACTACCATTAACAATTTTCAGAATTTCATTAGGATTAATAAATTATTGGTCAAAGTTCAATCAAATTTAATAAGTTCTAAAAGTAAGGAGGAAGTAGCAACAATATATATGATGTTAAGACTAAATGATCAGATCAATATCCTTTAGGGGATGCTTTTAGTGTTACCCTGTTAATGGGAAAAGTCAAACAGCAATCTTTGTTTTCGGTCAATCATGTTCCAGTCTTCTTGATCTCCTTCACCACCGCTTCTGAAAGTTCCTCTGGGCTGTACTCTACCCCAAAGCATCTTACTATTTTCATGTTTGGGTCCATCAAATACCTGATTACCATCAAACTATGTAACAAATCTTCGTTTACAACTTCTCAGAACAAACAACTTGAACAAAAATAAATAATTTGACCTCATTGCTTACATATTGTGCGAAGATTCAACAAGATAATCTTCCCCATCTTCTTCAATCTTCTTGAAGAATATTCTGTATTCTTGTGCCATATGTCTAATTGCAGTAACTGGCCCGGTTAATCCCACTATTCTCGTATCAAATTCTGCAATTCATGATAGGAGAAGTGGTGTAAATAAGCATTTCCTTTAAAGAAAAAAAAAAAACTAATCTAACTTGACTTGAATAGATATGGAAACCAACCTTTAAGATAGGCACGGAGTTGGGAAGGGGTATCACGTTGTGGATCAAGTGTAACAAATACAGGTAGAACCTTAATATCCTGTTTTGAACCTTGAAATAATCAATCAAATAATAGAAAGAAAAAAAGAAAGAGTAAGTAAGAAAGAAAGAAATCAACAGTTCATTATATGGACCAGTCAAATGCTATAGTGAAGTCAGATCAACGAAAATAGTAGAATGCTAACCTAGTATGTTGACAGCCTTTGCCAGTTTTTGGAGTTCTGCAGGCCCCACATCAGGAGATGAAGTGTAACCAAAGTAGAGAATAACCCAGTTACCCAAAAGGTCATGTTCTGTTACTATTCTGCCAGCAGTATCAATCAAGCTAAAAGGTCCACCAATTGCAGGACCATTGGTGTTTCTACACTCGCATTTTGCTTCTTGGCCTGATCAAGTGAAACAGAAAGGATATCCACAATTAAAACAAAATCGCTCTCCATTATATTATTGACCACCTTCGTGCCGAGAAAAAATAATAATCATGATGATTGCATGTTCAAGCAAAGTCAGCAGACTATTTAGTATTAACTAGACAAAGACTACAGAACAGAGGATTACTTTGAATGACTCTCCTTAATGGTTGCAGTCTAGTGTAATGAAACAAAGTAAATATTCATAACAACATATTCCATGCATAAACTAGAAGAGAAAAGATATGGTAATACGGTTATTTAACTGACTTGAAACAACTCATTGGGAAACTTTGACACACTCAAAGCACATTAATTATACAACCACAAGCTGTGTCCAAGTAAGCGCACCCAATTTTTGGGATATTTTTGATCCAAGTTCAAATGTCCAAAAAAAAAAAACTGCGAGTGAATTTTAAAAAGGTACCCTGTACCCACATCAGTGTCCATGTAACAAGGTCCAGTGTACTCATGAGTTAGAGAGAGAAAACAGGGAGCCTTTTTGAAAGCTACTATACTATTGAGTAGGGGAAAAAATCGTGTACTAAAAGGCAATTTTTCGAGACCCCTGTCTCTTGGTAGATGTGATAGGGAAGACAGCGTTAATTAGAGGGCTACAAAGAGATTAGCAGGGTGAATGAAATCAGTTTCTAATCATCACAGAGTACTGTTTCTTTTTTTCTTTTTTTTTATTTTGTTTTATTTTGCTTATCTTTCCCCTTTTTTAGTTATCTTTTTCTTGGCTCAACATATCATACACAGTGATATACCCAAAAAGGGAAGAGATTGAAAAAGAAACATAGAAACAGGCCAGCTGACTTTGGAAATCTTTCATGTCACTTTCGCTCTTCAAAGATTAAAGTACACTACTGTGAAACTCCGGATGAAGGTCGAAAAAGATTGATGTTACTTCCAGCTTTTTTCCCCTATGACGCCTCCACAATATCACCTGAAGGAGCCTGTGGCAAAGACACTAAGAATCTTCTCAGTGATGTCTAAGGTTAAGATAAAACGATAAATCTACGGTTGCAGTTAGACTTCTTTCATCTGTTTCCTGACTAATACGATGCCTGAGAATTATTTATATTGTTATCAAATTAATTCATGTTAAATGTATCTACTATCTAGTTTAGGAACAGCGACTTCTCAGATCTGCAGGGTAAAGGTCGTAGATATGTCCATTGAGCAGGTAAGGAGTACTACTCGTATTGTTTTGATGGTTATGAAAACTACTCCCTCTGTACCTAAATGAAAGTCAAAAAAAAATCAAATTTGCTCTTGATCAAAAGCAAATTTGAAAAAAAATTCTAACATTCATTTAGGGACAGAGGGAGTACTTTCTATCTGTGTGCTCTACATCTTGGGTCGACAGAATTGGCCAGTATAAAAGTTCTAAATGTAGCAAATTTCAAACTCCTATATGCTGTTTATGAATGGATATCTTAGTTCTATTAAAAAATAGGAAATAGAGAAGCCAGTAATGTCAATACAACTTTAGATTGAAGTAATTCTTGACGATTATTTGATTCAGGCTCAGCCCTAAACAGTTGAGGATTACGACCAACATTCATTAATCCTTCTTTGATTTTTGTCATTAAGTCTCATTACAAGTCCTAGAAACAACAAATGGCTCTCACCTTTCGGAATAGCTCTCCTCTCATCATTATAATGAAGAAAAATTGCAGCTCCGCTAATCCCACCAAGTATAGCAGTTGGCTGCAACAACAGATGTAATGATTTAGAGAATGAAAATGGTAGGGGGTAGAGGCAGCCACTACAAAAACTCAAAAAGTCACATCCACAAAAATAAGTACATATGCTTGAGTTTTTTTTATTCCATCCAGCCATACAAAGAGTAAAGGATTGTCAGAATGCTTAATGAGAATAAACTGGAGTTATGAGAACATACTATGAAATAAGATCTCCATGAATACGAAGTGGATTGTGTTTCCCCGGCCATCAAAGGATTTGTCTTTTTTGTTGACTTGTAGCTTGAAGAATGAAATGTTCTGTACATTGGTTGACCGACTGTATTTCGACCTGGACTATACCTACTAAAGACACATCGATAAGAACTTCTTATATCCAAAATAAAATGAGTAGCGCAATATGGTCTCCGAGAACAGAAGTGAATAATTAGTAACTTGAGGTGTGGTGGTGGAATGGGTGTGTGTGTGTGTGTGGGTGTGTGTGTGTGTGTGTGTGTGTGTGTGTGTGTGAGTGTGAGTGTGAGTGTGAGTGTGAGTGTGAGTGTGAGCGTGAGCGTGAGCGTGAGTGTGAGTGTGTACCAAAAGCACACAGCCAGAAACAGAAACAGATTCAAGCTACCATGGAAAAGGTCAGAAAAAGAAAAATGAGGTATTACTCCTATTCCTTTTGCCAATCTATTGCTTCAAGTAAAAATCTGAAACCAACTCTAATAGGGGACAAATTATGTGAACATGGTTTCTATGCCATTATCATCTTATAGTGTGACTTAGAAGTAGATCTACTATATCCATAAAGAAAAATATTTATTTATTTGGATAGAAAAGAAGATTAAATTAATAGACCCACAGAAGGATTGAAGAAGACAAAAGAGAACTCCATTGAACAAAGAGAAAATACAAAAGCCAAACTGCCAAAGACTGAAAGCAGACAAAACCCATAGAGAGTTTGAAGATGTTATATTCTATTTATCAAACAATTTAAGAATGGAATTTCTCAGCTTGCATGGCGAAATTGAAGGTGAAGTACCCATAGGTTCTAGCTTGATTCAACTCGTCAAGAATTTCATAACCATTGAGTCTCTGATAATGTTATCGACAAATCATCTTGTCCAACAATATCAAAGACTCAAAAAAAAGGAAAATACATTTGAAAGCACCACCATATAGAAGCTAAGGATACTACTTTTTCCCAAAGCAGGTGTTTCGGTAAACTAAAGAGTCTGAGCATCATAACTCAGTACTATATTGAAGAATGAGAAGATCATGAGTCTCTTCAGACTCCTTGCAATTCAAACACCAATTAGGCAGTAGGCATTTAGCAGGCTGACGGAGTGGCAATTTGTTATTAGTATTATGTTCATTAAGCACTAAGAGCCACACAATTGCCCAAATTTGAAAGGAATTTTAGAATTCGAAACACGAGATAAAAAGGAAAAGAGGACGATGTGGGACTCCGAATCAAAAAGTGAAGAAAGATTTGCAAGTATAGATACCGGATGAATTTTAAAATTCCAAACACGAGATAAAAGAGGATGGCGTGGGACTCCGAATCAAGAAGTGAAGAAAAGAATTGCAAGTATAGATACCGGAGACCTCAAGAACCCACATCTGATAACCAGGTTTATTCAACAAATGAACATGAGATAAAGAAGAGATGAGAACACCAACATCAGCAAATTCTCAATCGTTTAAATTGCGAAAAAATGAAAATTCCAAGATATAGAGTCCCCCCCCCTTCCCGAACACCTGAAACTCAGAAATAGGAGCCCCATGAACGGAAGAAAGATGATATAAGTGACCTGTTTTGTAATTTGAGATTTATCTAATAAAGTTTTTTTCCTAACAAAAAAAAAAAAAAAAAAAAAAACAATATCAAAGACCCATAAGCAAGTAACTAGAAGACATAAGACATTTATTAGGAAAACATATGTTTGTCCGTGCGCTTCGCCATCATGAATTAAATAGAGTTAAAATCTAAATAAGCTTGCTCTATATTTATTCTCGGGTGGGAACTGTGAAAATAAAGATCCAAGTGGGAAATACTGATGCAAACAACAAACAGTGGGCCCCTAAAACACAATCCAATCTAGTTGTATAATCGCAAGATTTGGTTTATGAATGCTATAAAAGTTGCATCCGTAAACGGTAAGCATGTGTTTTCTCTGACTTCAATCCAATACTCCCACTCAATCTGATCACTTTGCAGTTTGCACAACTAATAAGGTGACTCTTTAACTGAATATTAGCATTAAGAGTTGAAAGTGTTTTCATGGCTTATTTCAATTCACAAGTTTCTGAGTTTTAATGGTGCAAAAAAAGTATCAATTTATAAGCTATTTTCCAGGATGGAACTCTTAACACCATCAACATGAGCAAAGGATATAGTATGACGTAAATATGAACCAAAATATTTGTAAGAAAGCTCACACAATCATTGACATGTATAAACATGTCAAATCAAATGAGTCACTTTTTACGATTAATTCCCCAAATTGGTGTCCATTTTCCTAAAGATATTACTAAATTCAATTTTTATCTCTATCATATCCCCGTGTGCATTTGCAGTACTATAGTGAGGATACAAAGGGTATCCATGTATATGTAGTGTAAAAATGGCTTAAAGCAACATCCTTAGAGTTTCAAGAGAAATGTTTAGGTACCCTAAATTTGGGACAGAGCGAGTCTTAAATTAAGAAAGTAAAGGTATTTATCAAAACTAACACCATGTGCAAGTCTGCATGGATTAATCTCAGAAGCGGAATGTACATAGTAATGAGCTTTTCATCAAGCTGTCAACTCATAGGCATCGATGACAATACAGTTGTTTGACTCTTGCCTACATTTCACCCTTGTGGTGGGGAACCTTCCCCGGACCCTCGTTGAGCAGGGCTGCCTTGTGCACCGGGCTGCCCTTTTTTATTCATAAAAAGGATCACATATCCAAATCAATACAATGACCCAGTAAAACACATAAAACTACTAGTGCTTGCAAGATCATAAACCAAGCCCCGGAAACGTTCGTCACAAAGCGCAAATTCACTGATTGGCTGAGATCACCAAGGAGGTAGAGTATGGAGAGTTTGAGACACCAAAGAATGGTATGAAAATAATCATTAAAGTCAATGGAATTGAATCAAAGACGAGATTCAAAAGACATTCAAGTTATCCAAATATTAAAATCCCTTTGCCCCAACAACATTGTCTAACTTGACTAGTCAAACCTCTTACGGACATAATTTCACTTGATTGCACTTTCTTCAAATTGCATTAAGATTACAAAGCCTGTTTTAGAAGTGGAATTCTTTTAAGGAAAAACAAAAGGAAAGAGTGGCTAGGGGCTATCTTTTTAGGATGAAAGGAGTATTAAAGAAAATACATTGGCTGAAGCAAAAGCTTCCAGGTGCTTCTCGCTGCCCAGTAGGTTTCAAGAAAAAAACTACCATAATATCCTACAGGTTCATCCCTACCACCCATCTCATTTCAAAGAACTTAGTCTTCTGATCAAATTCAATGCTATTTTCCGTCATAATCAAGGTTATTATCCAAGTCCAAGGTCCACCCGCCTACATGTTTAGGGCGAAATTTCACCCTAGTAACCTTCATGTACTAACACAAACTATGTTGAAATGCGAACATACAATATCGACGCCATATTTGATCAAGTCCTGATGACGGAAACAACTAAAATTTTGAGCCCACGCCAAGAATGTCTTTGAATTTCTAATAAGCAAAACATCAAACACATAGAGCGCACACCTCTTACACCCGAATCATAGCAAAAAAATAGCAATCAAAACAAGTCAGACCCAGAATACATTTAGCTTATAATTACCTTTTGATGAGATTGGGCGACACAGTTGATCGTTTCTTTAACGAAGAGATGACGATTCTTGAAAATGTCATGTTCGCAGTTGTTAATTTCGAATCTGCTGGATATAGTGAAAATGGGCCGTTCAAAAATCGATTAAACTCGGAGTAATTACCACCATTTCAGTGTTCATATCCTACTGGAGCAACTCGGCGCGAGCATGACAGGGAGGGTTAAAAGGGGTGAGTGTTTGGAGAAGACGAGCTCAATAACAACAATGTTTTTCGTATTTCCCACGAAAGAAACAATTTGCGAAAGGGGTAACCTTTTTTCATCCCAAGTGTTTTCAATTTGACTTATCGAACCCTCCAACTTTAGGTCTTTTGGCACTTTAGCTCAGGGTTTATTCCGCTTCCTATCCGTTAGATTTGGACAAGTATCTCACCCCCTTTTAAATTTTGGCTTTATCTCACCATACCCTTTACTCAATTATATTTAAATAAAATGAATGTTTTACTTCTTAAATCTTTAAAGTGGTTATTTTAATATTTAAACTTTACATCCTTCCTCCGTCCCAACTGAAAATGCACAAATATCTATTTTAGATATCCCATTTAAAAAAAACACATATCCAAAATGAATTTTTTTTACAAAAAATTTTGGGGGAAATATGTTTCTCCTTAAGTTATAAAAAATCCAGCTTTTAAATATATCGACGCGATGTTTTAAAGCCTAAACTCACTGTTTTAAGGCATAATCTCGCTATTTTATTTTCTAGCTTAAATTCACTGTTTTAACGCCTAAACTCATTATTTTATTTTCTAGGTATTTTAAGGTCTAAACTCAATGGTTTAAGGTCTAAACGTGATATTTTTAAGAATGAAAGTGGATTTTTTATAACTTATGAAGAAACAGGTTTTTCCTAAAACTTACTCATTTTTTTAATACTTCATGGTATTCACTTATTATACTCACAATAATTATCTCTCTATTATTTCCTAGTCATTTTTTCTCTCCTCACTTTTTATATTTACAACACTTGCTTTATTATACAATTTCTTAATTTATGTGCAAAACTCATTTTATACATTTTCGAATTGAACGGAAGGAATATTTTATTACGTTAAAAGAATGTGATAGTTATAGTAATACTTATCCAAACTTGACAGTAAAATCATCAAATTTGGTCCATTTAATGGAATGTCTATAACTTTGAATTGGAGACTTAAGAAAACACAATCAAAACCAAAACAAACGCCACAACTGAATGTAGTAAAACATTTTGCATAATTCCCCTCTCTAAAATTCTAACAAAGATGAAATAAATTATGAAATCAAACAACTGGAAACAGCCTTGGTAACACAACAAAAATGTTCAAATTCCCTATTCATCCTCAAGAATTTAGACACACCCTTAAAACGCCTATCCGAATACACACTCTCGCAAGCGCGACCTTGATCCATGGCATCAGTCAATTCGCGACCCACGCTTTTATACTCCCCGCAACGAAAATATTTATTGGCACGCACGAGATCGTTTTTTGCATCAACGTAGTTTTTGAAACAAGAGAAATACCTCTCCCTCATGTAACTCGGAGTGCTAATATTGCTTCTGTAAAGGGAAAAGAGAAAATTATGAACGTTTTCGACTCTTTTAGTGGCTAAATTGATTGAGATCCTGGCAATGTCGTGTAAATGGTGAGACGTCAATGTAGGAATATTGGCTTTGCAATGTGTTTCAATGGCTTCTTTTGTGCATCGAGGCTTGGAAGGACAACCCTCGGCAGTGTTCGTATGGAAGGTAAAGAGAACTAGTAGACAGATTGCAGAGGAGATAGAGAAAGAATTGTTCTCCATAGCACACAAAAATTCAGTGAGCTCAATTTGCAGAGAGGGTGAAGTATGTTCTGTTACTCCTTTGTGATTTAGATCAAATGAACTAAATGAAGCTGTTACACTTCATAAAGGATCTCTTAAATTTCAATTTATTTTACACTAATAAATTCCAAATTCGTAGATGCATAAACAACATCCATGGCCGTCAATTATGGTTTACTTTTCCTAGGGTTAGGCTTGGCTTTAATAGTGAATAATTGAGATTGAGAAACTTGCACAAAATTGTAAGTCAATTCAAACAATTCATTCAACAGCTAAACTATTTCACGATCCGAGAAAGATCATTACACAATTCATTGCCACAAACCCTAAATAACAATTGGAATTACTTTGACCCAAAACACGAACCCTAACAGCAGCCATAGCTTCCACTAACCACCGAAACCATACAATGTTCTGCCTTGCCTCTTCAATGCATAAACAACATCCATGGCCGTCACCGTCTTCCGCCTCGCGTGCTCAGTATATGTCACCGCATCTCTAATCACATTCTCCAAAAATATCTTCAGAACGCCTCGAGTTTCTTCATAGATCAACCCGCTGATTCTCTTCACGCCACCTCTTCTCGCCAATCGACGAATCGCCGGCTTCGTGATGCCCTGGATGTTGTCCCGGAGAACTTTACGGTGGCGTTTTGCTCCTCCCTTTCCTAATCCCTTTCCTCCTTTGCCTCTGCCTGACATTTTTGACTGTGAGGGACTGAGTTGAAGAAGATTGCTGATTTCTGTGGAAGTGATAGAAATTTGAGAGTGGAAAATGGTTATATATAGAAAGAGTGAAGAGAATAATGGCCGCTGGATTTGTAGAAGTAATCGACGGCCTAAAAGTGTGATCCGTGTGATCAGTGTTCTTTACTGGTGTGAGCCGTAGATGGAGGACGGATCGACGGTGATGAAATAGAGTTTGTTTAGGCAAAGATTTTGATTTATGGTTTAGATTTGGAAGGTTTTGTTCTAAAATGAGACGCGGGCTCTTTTCGATTTCAATTTGAAATTTTCATGGAGGCAGAAATAATTCAGTGCAAGGGTTTCGGATAAAACTAGTTTTACTCCCGTGCGATGCACGGATTATTACATGTTAATCTAAGACATAAATTAAAGAAAAACAATAAAAAAGTGAAATAGATTTATACATTATGAAAAAATTTCTTAAACACTACATTATCAGTAAATAGATCAGATTGGTAGGGCTTATCATCATTACAAATCAATATTTTAAGACCTTCAGTTAGTTGCCACTCCAAACAAATCAAATCAATGTATAAATTTCGTCTCACTTTAAATTACAAAATCACAATTATTAATAAAGAAAATTAAATAGAAATATTATTTTTTTCATCTCAAATAAATACTTAAAAAAATATTTCTATAAAAAATTATAATCTTCATTTCAAAAATAAATATTACTTTTGACTCAAAATAAATAACCAAAATATAATACTACATTTTTTTAGACGAATGCACTAACATTACAAACATTAATTTAAGATGCGAATGAATGAATAAATGAATAAATGAATGAAGTAGTATTAGGTTAAATCAAAAGCACTAACATTACTTTTTTTTTTCTCACTCGGTAAGTGGCTTGGTCCTTCTCAAAAGCACTAACATTAATACTACATTTTTTTTCTCAATCGGTTGATGCCTTGGTCCTTCTTCTGTTGTGTGGGTCCCCCCACCTTGTGTTTAATGGGCCTTTTGTCCTTCTCAATCGGAAAGTGGCTTATCAAATCGGTAAGTGGCTTATCAAATCGGTAATTGGTTTTTTTTTTATTGTTCTCGGATCGGTAATTGGTACTATGCCCGATCCACTACCGATCTACCAGGCCACACAATCGATCCAAACCATTAAATCAAAAATACAAACTCCGTCTCACTTTAAATTACTAAATAATAATTATTAATAAAAAAAATTAAATAGAAATATTATTTTTTCAATTTCAAATAAATACTTTAAAAAATATACTTCTATAAAAAATTATATAATTTATTTCAAAAATAAATATTACTTTCGACTAAAAAAGAATAACCAAAAAATAATACTACATTTTTTATCCAAAAAAATGAGCATTACTTCATTCATCCCAATGAATATTTTAAAAATTAATACTACTTTCAAATAAAATATGTATCATAATAAAATTTTTTTTTTTTTTTTGAAAACCGGTTGTTTTCTTTTTTTTCTAACCGTGTGTGTGTAACCGATTGGTATATCTTTATCCAAAGAGATAGACTAACCGATCCAAAATAAAATTGTTTCTTTTTTTCTAATCGTGTGTGTGTGTGTAACCAATTGGTATTTATTTATCCAAAAGAGGTGACTAACCGATCCAAAATAAAATCAAAGTAAAGTACTAACTTCGTTCCACTTTAAATTACAAAATAATAATTATTAATACAGAAAACTAATAAAAAATATTATTTTTTCTATCTCAAATAAATACTTTAAAAAATATACTTCTGTAAAAAATTATAATCTTCATTTCTTTGTTCTTTTTACTTTTTCATACTAATAACATTTACTTTTTTTTTAATTACTGTCGGTAGGGAGGGAGAGAGAGTGAGAATAAGAGAGTCTGCCGACCGACACACGAAATCCAACAACTAAGCATAATATTATATATTTATATGTTACTAAGCCCTTATTGGATTCTAATCTAATACTAATTCCATTCCATGGAATTATATCAAAGTATGACCAAAAGGCCACATTACCAAGGATAAGGATCGGTAATGTGGTTGACTGATTGTGTGTTTGTTTTTTATTTTTATTTATTTTTTTTACAATCGATTGTTGGTAATGGCTATAATTACTTATTGATTTATTTTTCAAATAATTTCATTTTAAAAATATAATTTCCAAAAGAACTCAGAATTTGAAACTATGTTCTAAAATAATCAACTTTTTAGAACTCACATTTGAAGATTATAATTTTTTATAGAAGTATATTTTTTAATGTATTTATTTGGGATAGAAAAAAATAACATTTCTATTTAGTTTTCTTTATTAATAATTATTATTTTGTAATTTAAAGTAAGACGGAATTTGTATGTTTGTTGGATTTGGATCGGTTAGGCCCTATTTTTGGATCGGTTTTCATTCCATGAAATTATATAAAAATATGACCAAAAATGCCATATTACCGAGGATCGGTAATGTGGTTGACCGATCCTCGGTAAAGTATTTCAAGTATTAGCAACACCTTTCACTGTAGAGTCCTAGCAATTTTTTCATTAACTATTTAGTTTTAATAATTTCTTCAAGGACTCTTAATTTGCTTATAGAAAAAAATCAATAAAGTATCAGCAAAACATCAGTAATGTGGTTGACCGATCCTCGGTAAAGTATTAAAAGTTAGGCCATATTGCTGAACAAATCAATAAACCAAACAATCGGTAAAGTATTTATTTGAGATAAAAAAAATAATATTTATATTTAGTTTTCTTTATTAATAATTATTATTTTGTAATTTAAAGTGAGACGGAATTTGTATGTTTGTTTGATTTGGATCGGTTAGGCCCTATTTTTGGATCGATTTTCATTCCATGAAATTATATAAAAATATGACCAAAAATGCCATATTACCGAGGATCGGTAATGTGGTTGACCGATCCTCGGTAAAGTATTTCAAGTATCAGCAACACCTTTCACGGTAGAGTCCTAGCAATTTTTTCATTAACTATTTAGTTTTAATAATTTCTTCAAGGACTCTTAATTTGCTTATAGAAAAAAATCAATAAAGTATCAGCAACACATCGGTAATGTGGTTGACCGATCCTCGGTAAAGTATTAAAAGTTAGGCCATATTGCTGAACAAATCAATAAACCAAACAATCGGTAAAGTATTTATTTGAGATAAAAAAATAATATTTATATTTAGTTTTCTTTATTAATAATTATTATTTTGTAATTTAAAGTGAGACGGAATTTGTACCTCTTTGATTTTGGTTTGGTTCGAATTGTTTGGGTTGTGGGATGCTTTGGATCGGTCAACCAAGTCACATGCTATGGATCGGTCAACCAAGTCACACGCTTTGGATCGGTCAACCAATTTACTTGGTTTGGATCGGTCAGGAGGCATGCTTTGGATCGGTCAACCAATTGATTTGTTTTGCCAAAATTTATATATATAGAGAGAGATAGCGATGTGGGATTAATTTCTTTTGTAACAAAACTTAAAGACATTGGTTGATTTAATCCCACATCGCTATCTCTCCCTCTATATCTCTATATATTCTCTATATATAAAAGGAATTAATGTCACGATTCAAATTTGCCACAACTTAAGAGAGTAATTACAAAAGTGTCATTCAAATTTTGGCAAAATTTTTGGCGCTTGAACTGTTCATTGGATGACCTGCTTTAATATATAGATAGATATACTCCCTCCGTCCCGCCAAGAGTGTCACTCTTTTAGGGATGGCACGCAAATTAAGAAAAAGTGTGGGAAGAAAAAATATTGTGAGTGTAATTTGAAAATAGGAGAGAGAATTAGTGGAGTAAATAGTGAATTTAAAAAGTGTAGAGGAGAGAGAATTAGTGGAGGGAATAGTGGATGGGGTAATAGAATATTATAAAATATTTCCTTTTTAGAAAAGGGTAACGCTTTAAACGGGACACCCTTTTGGGTAAAAAGTGACGCTTCGAGTGGGACGGAGGGAGTAGTACACTCCTTAAACTTCACAATTTTATTTTATTTTAGTTTATGTGGACACAGTTTAAGAATGTAAATATAATAATAATAAGCTTTTATTTACAAAAATGGAATTTTAATTGAACATACATTTGAAAATACGGGTACTTTCAAATGAATTTTGTAGCTGCTATCTTATTATATACGGTGTTTCTATCTTTAAAATGTTATGCTTGCAAATATTATTGTGTATAACTGTTTTGAAATTATGGGAAGGTGGTCAGTATGCTGCTGATGAAAGAAGTCGATTGGATGCTATTTTGTAACTGTTTTGAAATCATGTTAGTACTAAGGGAACTAAAAAGTACAAGTGTAAAGCATTTGAGAAGACTACTTCGCATTTGGAAACTTGAAAATTTTGAGTTTTTGTTGGTTTAAGGAAGCGAGAGATGCAATTAGGTCTGAAAAAATATTTTAAACATTATGCATTGATCCTTAAACAGCAGTCTTGTTCTTTCCATTTTCTTGGGAATCAATACATGGTTTAACATGGGAATTTATTTTGATAGAAAATTTTATGTGGGAAAATAATTATGTAAAGTGAGTTCATACATACATACAACATACAACATAGACAGACACAGCCTAGCTCTGTAGCTTGTTCTTGAAAGATTCGAAAAAGTTCTTATCCCACACTGATATCAAAAAGAAAGAAAATTATGTCTTGATCTTATATATAAGGAGGCTGAAGCTTGGGTTTCAAGCATTAATAGGCCGTGGCCTTGGCCTTAGCCTAGGTCGTGGCCTTGGCGCCTAGTCAATGCTTATCCCTTCTAGTCAACGGGTCATGCATTGTCTCGCGGGATCTCGTTCCGTATTTTCGAATTGACAGCTCTAGGTGGAACATTGCTTATATAGGCACCTCAGAATAGACCTAAACCCTAGGCAATAAGAAAATCCTGAAATTAGATTTTTGTCTCAACCCAGCCGAGCACGATCGTGCTAGGCAAAAAACCAAAAAACACTTTTCCAATTACACGACTGTGTCCTTTATATAAAGCACAACCATGTCAGTAGAATACATCAGCAGCAGCAAAGTCCCTAGAAACTAGAGGTGGCTGGTTTGTTAAACCGCCGGTTAGCCGATTTTCAACCGGCGGTTTTCAACCTTGAAAAGTCCATCCGGAACCGAACCGTCTAACCGGCTAAACCGGTTACGGTTTAGGCGGTTCACGTATTTAACGGTTATCCGATTAACCTTCGATTTGACGGTTTGGATCTGCTCGACCGAGTCCTTGGTGTTGCTCGGCCGAGCAACCCTTTTAGGGTTTAGGGTTTTGAGGGTTGCTCGGCCGAGTCTTTGGTGTTGCTCGGCCGAGCAACCCTTTTAGGGTTTAGGGGTTGAGGGTTGCTCGGCCGAGTCATATAGTAGTGCTCGGCCGAGCATATCATTTTTCAGTTAATTTTTTAACAGTTTTCGTTAACTTTGTATGTAGTATATTAATTTTTTTTTTCAATTTTTTTAGATAGATAAGACTATTTTGAACTTAAGTTTACTACATACATTTTTTGCAAAAAGGTTTATAAAAAAAGTTATGAATTTTTTAAGAAATAAAAGTTAACGGTTTTTTGAAAAAAGTTAACTTTTAATTTTTTTTCAATTTTTTTTGGATAAATAAGACTATTTTAGACTTAAGTTTACTACATACATTTTTTGAAAAAAGGTTTATAAAAAAAGTTATGAATTTTGAAAGAAAGAAAACTTAACTTTTTTTAAAAGAAACAAAAGTATATAAAAGAAAAAAGGGACGGTACCCTTAAATTTTATTAATCAAAATAAAATTACAAAGAGGGGGACAATCAACCTTACCCTTTTATAAATAAGGGGGGGCATTTAGGAGCCTTTACCTCAACCTAACTATTACAATTAATTAAAAATAAATCTAATCTAAAGTCTAAACTAATCTAATTAAAATAAAAATTAATCTAAAACATCATTCATTCATCACTACTTTCCGTGGAGTTCTCGACATCGTATTGATATCTTGGATCCAATAGATCCTCATCATAAGGCATGTCTTGTTGCCTTTTTTCCGCTCTAACCCAATCGCCAAGTAAAAGTTGATGTTCCAAATTTTCACTTGTTAGTTTCCAAGCCTAGTTGAAGCTATGCATAACTTCAACTTGTCAAGATTTACAACCTTTGTGAACATGTCAGCCGAGTTCTCTGATCTTCTCAAGCTTTAAGATCTTTCGCTACAAGAGGTACCTGATGTAATGAAACCTCAGCTCAATGTGCTTCGTCCTCGAATGAAACGATGGATTCTTCGCAAGATGAATAGCACTTTGACTGTCACTGTAGAGTACATTATCACTTCGACCCTTCCCAAGTTCACTCAAGAAACTCTGCAACCATATCATCTCCTTGCTTGTCATAGTCACTACAGCATATTCTGCTTCAAAAGTTGATTGTGCCACAACCTTCTGCAATTTAGAAGCCCATGAAATTGTCGTACCACCCAATGTGAACACATAACCCATAGTACTTTTCCTGCTATCAAGATCACTTGATTTCAAATCTGCATCCACATAACCCGCTAACTCGACACCCTTGTGAAATTACCCGGATCGCGCGCGGGGGACGCGGCGAGCGGCATTTCGCGAGCTTGGGACCTCGCTTCCGGAGAAGGGGAGGAGTCGCCACGAGGTTTTGTATTATGAGCCAAAACGTTGAGAATGGCTGTGTTTGAAAAAGGGGGTCGTTTTAATTGGTAGCCAAAACTTGGAAAAGGCTTTGAAAAAGTGGAGTTTTGTATTATGAGCCCAAACTTTGAAAATGGCTTTGAAAATGTGACGTTTTGTATTATGAGCCCAAACTTTAAAAATGGCTTTTTAGGACCAGAGATTGTTAGGTTCGGAGGTCACGTTACGTTTCGGGAAGAGTATATTGAGATCACCCGAAACGCCTCGTACGACGAGTCTTTCTACTTTTCTCGAAATTGTGTGCATGTGTGTGTGTGTTGCATTTTTGAAAAGGGGCTTGAATGACAAGCTTTAATCTTGGTTTGAATGACAAACGTTGATTTTATGATAAAAAACGAGCGTTTGAATGACAAATGTCGGTTTTGAGTTATTTTGAAAACGGAGTTCGAAGGACGAGCTTAAATCTTTAGTTTGAATGTCAAACGTTGATTTTAATGAAAAGATCGTTTGAACTGTCAAACGTCGGGTTTGGAGTCGAAAATGAGCGTTTGGATGCCAAACGTCAATTTTGCGTTGTTTTCGAAAAGGAGTTCGAATGACGAACTCCGATTTTGAACCGGGCATTACATTGTGACCAATTTTATGAAAAGAGGTATTAAATGATATGCGATCAACGAGTCGTTTTTGTGACTCGGACTTTTATAAGTAAATACTATCACAAGCCAAACGACTCGGACTTGTAAATGACAGTATTTAAAGTGCGGTATCAACGGAATCAAACGATCCGGACAGTAAAGATGCGATCGACGAGTCAAACGGCTCGGAGTTGTAAAGGCATATAAATTAAATGACGATATCGACGAATCAAACGATCCGGACTTTGTAAATGACGATCACGAATCAAACGGTTCGGACGGTAAAAAGCGAATCGACGGATCAAACGATCCGGACTGTAAATAACATAAACGTACAAAACGAGACTGGAACGCCGTTTTAACCCGAAATTACTTATCTTGCGGGAGAGAAGATGATTAAGGGGTAAAACTTATCGGGCCCCGTAGACGGTGTTACGTTTACATTTCGAAAGTTTCGATCGAAACGATAATAGCGACTGACGCGTAAATCGAGGCGAAACGAGTTTTTAGAGAGATAGAGTGTTACCTATGGCTAGGGGTTAACTCTTTGACTCGGTTTACGTATACGTGATACGGTTTTGGTGTTTGAAAGGTGTTTCGAGGTTGTTTAGTTCGTGTATGGTCGAAAAACGGGATTTTCACGCAAATCGAGACAAAAAGGGGCTCCGGAGGAGGTAGAAATGGTTTGGGTCGTGAGCTTTGTGAAGAGAGGTTAATATTTTCTTTTTTTTTACAAATGACAGCCCTTGTATTTATAGGGGTGAAAATGCAAAACAGGCCGAACAGCCTAAGATTCAATTTGGGGGGGGGCCGGGTTGGTATTTTGAAAATTACAGGGACTTGATGAGAATTCTGGTTCTTCAAGTAAAACAGGCCGGACGGCCAGTTCCTCAATTTCAGGGGCATTTTGGTCTTTTCACCCTCAACTTACAGGCCAGCTAGCCCCCAAACAGCAATTTAAAGTGCTGCCACCCCAACAGCAGTCAGGGATGGAGCAATTCGGCATGCCTCAGAATGATACCGGTCCTGCAGATATCAGTAGAGGGAATAAAGGTTTGAAAACAATGGAGGAAACGTGGTTAGCCATCAGGGCTCTCGAGGAACGCCAGAATGAACAGCAGGCCTGGATCGAAGAGGCCACACGTCATTTTGGAACATTGGCAATCCCCCAACTGACTGGGGCTCCCCTGAAGGACAAATACGTGCCTGTTCCCCCGGCTTCTAATGCCTCTCGTTACTCGGCGGAATCCAACCATTCGCTTCCAAGCAAGCCCAGCAGCAAATCTCCTCAATCTAGCTCAACTCAGAACCATCCTAGCACAGCTCGGCCTGAAACCCCGAATTCACCCCCAACTGTTGAGCACATTTGGTGGGATATCTGTGACTGCCCCGACTGCCTCGAGAGGGACTATCAAGATTGGATAAACGAAGATCGTCCTCCCAAAAAGAAGAAAGCCTCTTCCCAGCAAAAGTTGAAAGAAAAATTCGAAGCTGGTGATACCAGTGTGGGGACACTCGGGGAACCTTCAGGAGGATTTGACTACTATGTCATTTACTCTAATGGGCCTAAGGTCCCTTCCTCCACGAAACTGAAGCGCAGATGACTGAGCCCTTTTGAGGCCCGAAATTCAAGTACCAATGAATAGTCTTTTAGTCAACCTTTGTAGGCTCTAGTATTTTTCTCTTTCACCTAAGTCCTTCCTGGACATTTGTCGTTTTAGTCCATTTTGGACATAGTAGTTAAATGTCTAACTTTTATATAAGTCTTTTTTCTTTTCTTGCTAGACTCGAGACATCACTTGCACACCCACGTTACACTTAATTGAAATGGTTTTATCCTAGATGATCACTTGTGCTGCTCAACCACTAATTCTTTGAAATAATTAATATATAAATTAATTGGAGTGAGAAAATCAATTGATATCCTTCTCAAATTGGGGCTTACCAACTCCCCATCTTGCATCTCATATGCTCACATCCCTTTCATCATCCTCATCATCTCTGCTCGATGAATTTTCATGGATCTTTTCTCATTTAAAGCTTAAGCAAGCAATGAAGACTTAATTTCGTTTAGGTCATTCGGTAGGGATTGCGGTTGAAGCCGTTCACCCGTAGGGAAAACCTTTACCTCACCCTCACCAAACAATACCCTTTCATTTCAAGATCGGCGTGTTTTGAAACCCGATTTAGCCATCATTTTTGCTCCATGCTAAGAGAAGTCCAAGCAAGCCCAAGAAGTTAGCTTCGAGAGTCGGCGATGCGCAAAATATCTCAAGCCATGAAGAAAGGACAAAGATAATCCTCAACTCCTCAGGAGGCCTTCCAAGTTAAAAAAAACAACAAAAAGAGAGAGAAAAGGATTTTAAATCCTCACAATTCAGCAAGAATCCTCAACGTAACAGGAGGCTTAAAAAAAAAGGATTGTCGATCCTCACAATTCAGCAAAAGTCCCCGACTCCTCAAGAAGCTCTCCAATGATCAAAAAGGAGCCCGAATTCTCGCAAGTTCGCAAAAGTTCTCGATAGCTTGGACTTCCTCTCACCATTACCTTAATCAATCCCAAGACATCCTCTCGATTTTAGAGGATACTCCCATTTCCTTAATCAATCACAAGCCATCCTCTCGCTTTTAGAGGATATTCCCATTACCATTACCCTTGCTTTTGGCCAAAGTCAAAATCTGACCTCTCATTCTTAGAGGCAATCAATCTTCATCGCCGTAGATTTCCTAAACACATCCCTGCAAGCTAACCTCTCATCTTTAGAGGCTTAGTCAGCAAAAAGCCCAGCCTACCTCTCATCTTAAGAGGTCATGATATCCTAAATCACCCGATGGCCGATCGAAGCCCGGAAACCCAGCTACAGTCCCTACCGGATAATAATTTCATTCTAATATCTTTGAGAGCTAAATCAAATTAATGCTTCATTGCTTGCTTAAATTGGAATCTAATCCATCTTGGCTCAAAGTCATCAATCTAAGATTGTGCAAATTCAATCCACTCATTTGACACTTCATGTGAGCACATTTCATTTCTCTTCACAAACACTTGCCGTGAATGTCCCACTGGGGCTTCGCATCTGTCTCTTTCGACGGCACTCCAGAAGGACATGTTTTTCAATCCTCCAAATCCTCAAAATCCTTAAAGGTCCTCAGATCCGCAAATTTCAACATTCGTTCTCTTTTCAACCGGGATAAGCCCGAACTACGACGACCTGAGCTCCTCGTCAGGAGGGGAACTTAGGCAACCATAATTGGTCCGGTCAAAATCACAAACAAATCTCAAAAAAAAAAAAAAAACCGATCTCATCAAGGACCGTCCCTATACACTTTCCGTCCTTTCGAGCTTGATTCTCGATAACCGTTGGTTTTCTCCCTGTGATTAATCAAAATATTTGTTCATATCAGATTTAGTGTTTGAATAACCCGAACATCAATAAAGGGTTTTAAGCAGTCTTATGATCATCATGAATAAGACAAGTTTTCAAGTGTCTCGACAAGTCTTCTCTCTCTCCATCATAGGGAAATAGAGTCAAACACTGTCTTTCTATCAGCAGGGGCTTCCATACACTTTTCCACACCTTGTGATGCTTATACTCTCTCAAAAGATTCAAACCTAAAGCGAGTGTGTATACACAAAATCGGGATTCATTCCCACTTTTTGAAAAATGTGCCCCTGCACGTAAAAATTTCTGAGTCTTGTCCATTGACTGATTGACTAAATGGGTTGCCTCCGTGGCCACAAGAGGACTCTGTCTGCAATAGGGATGCATTGAATCTCTCCAAGCTGGGGCTTTTTGTTAAGCTGTTCTCTCAGGCTCTCTTTACCAGATTCCCTTCGGGTTTGCTTTGCATCATCAACTGGGGCTTCGCCATGGTCACCTCATCAAGATTTGGGGCTTCGCCTAGTCATCTCTTCAAAACCAGGGCATTCTCTGTACGTTCTCTACTGCTTGCCGTCTCGGGTGCATGACACACCTTATTCTCCTCAGCAACAACTCAATCTGCTGCAATTTGTACTCCCGAGAGCATCCCCGACTTGCCTAGACTGCACTATATCATCCATCACTCATACATTTCCCCACCTCATGGGAGAGGGTTCACCCC
The DNA here is from genome assembly GCA_022495995.1 of Adenophora triphylla var. japonica. Classification (NCBI taxonomy): domain Eukaryota; kingdom Viridiplantae; phylum Streptophyta; class Magnoliopsida; order Asterales; family Campanulaceae; genus Adenophora; species Adenophora triphylla. Next base: position 151,680 of record JAFEMH010003326.1, read on the forward strand.
ATCATACATAAACACATACAAACCCTCTCACCACCATGCATCCCCACAAAAATCTCCCAAGGGCTCATGTAGCATGCACAAAACTTGAATCAATAGGAAAAATCCTAAGTGATTGAAGATCATAAATCATAATTTCCCTGCCAAAAGCTTAGGCTAAGTGCATCTCCAAAAGCAAGTAAATGCATCATCTCGCGAACATATGCAGTAATACTCTCATAATCATTTTGGTTCTATGCATGCATCTGTCATCATGAATGTCATATATGCATCTTCCCCTCTACTAACAAATGCAGAAATTCAAACATGAAAGACCAATTTTCCGTTACAGCAAGGATGGTCTCCATCGAAGCGTAATGACAATAACTTCAACAGAATTGCCCAAATAAATGGCAAGACCCTCAAATCCGCCCCAACTTGACTCAGACGCCTCAAGTCACCACCGTCTTGGATTCAGATATCTAAATCCCGGTAGTTATTGTAAGCTCGAATCTTCCCCAGCGAGAACACCTTCAAATAGTCTCCCTCAGGTACCAAACCTCGACTTAGGATCATACCCCTGAACTAAGTCCCCATTTAGGTTCATACTCCTGAACCAAACCTCGACTTAGGTTCATACTCCTGAACCAAGCCTCGACTTAGGTTCATACTCCTGAACTAAGTCCCCATTTAGGATCATACTCCTGAACCAAGCCTCGACTTAGGTTCATACTCCTGAACTAAGTCCCCATTTAGGATCATACTCCTGAACCAAACCTCGACTTAGGTTCATACTCCTGAACCAAGCCTCATTTTAGGTTCATACTCCTGAACTAAACCTCAACTTAGGTTCATACTCCTGAACTAAGTCCCCATTTAGGTTCATACTCCTGAACTAAGTCCTCGATTTAGGTTCATATTCCTGAACCGAACCTCGACTTAGGTTCATACTCCTGAACCAGGTCCCCACTTAGGTTCATACTCCTGAACTAAGTCCCCATTTAGGTTCATACTCCTGAACCAGGTCCCCACTTAGGTTCATACTCCTGAACTAAGTCCCCATTTAGGTTCATCCTCCTGAACTAGGTCCCCACTTAGGTTCATACTCCTGAACTAAGTCCCCATTTAGGTTCATATTCCTGAACCAGGTCCCCATTTAGGTTCATACTCCTGAACCAGGTCCCCACTTAGGTTCATACTCCTGAACTAAGTCCCCATTTAGGTTCATACTCCTGAACTAAACCTCAACTTAGGTTCATCCCCGACGAAGTTAACGGAATCTCTTAAGACCGATCCCTTCAAATGAAATCCACCAAAAGACCGTCTATCCCCTCAGAGTCCGTCCCCAACGAAAGGATACGAACCATCGAAGGAAATCGTTTCAAAACAAGTTGATACCTCCAGATCACCATTCATCAAGGTTCGAGGCACCTAAATGCCATCATCAAGGTTCGAGGCACCTAAACGCCAACATCAAGGTTCGAGGCACCTAAAACGCCATCATCAAGGTTTGAGGCACCTAAACGCCATCATCAAGGTTCGAGGCACCTAAAACGCCATCATCAAGGTTCGAGGCACCTAAAATGCCATCATCAAGGTCGAGGCACCTAAACACCATCATCAAGGTTCGAGGCACCTAAACGCCATCATCAAGGTTCGAGGCACCTAAACGCCATCATTAAGGTTTGAGGCACCTAAACGCCATCATCAAGGTTTGAGGCACCTAAACGCTATCATCAAGGCTTGAGGCACCTAAACGCTATCACTAAGGCTTGAGGCACCTAAACGCTATCACTTCGGTTTCAAAACAAAATACGAGGAAAGTGGTAAACCGCAATCATCCTCTGATTCGACAAATCGAAATCATTACCAGGTTGACATCCTAAAATAGTCACTCTAGGGTCAACGTCTAAAGATAGTCGAAAGACCCGAACTACGATCGGCTTGATTCCTCTTAAGGATACGTAGGTAGCCTATCATAGGTTCAGCCATTAGACCGAATGGTCATTCCTTTCCCCAGCGGTCCGACCAAAATGGTCACCCTCTTTTCCCCAACAGATTGGGACCTCACTTTTATCGACGACCCCACTTCCTCCGAAAGTACCGTCGCCGAGGGGCTACTGTAAGTGTCCCAATCTGAACCGCCAATGTTCCTTCAGCCCAATTTAACGTTTTCCACATCAAATAAACATTTAAGGGCATTTTGGTCACTTCCTAAGGCAATTTAAACAAGGAAGGACCTTAAAGGAACAACAAAATGGGTTGGATCTCGCTGGAAAGAGTGATTTCCAAGAAATTGACCAACTTTTAATTAATTGCAAACAGCCAAAACTGCTTTTCTGCAAAATCAGGCACGCCTACATTCCAATCCGCGCGAACAAGAATGAGACTCAGTCTCATCCGCGCGGACATCTTTGAAACCTAATCCAGCTTATAAATTCAACCCTTCTCTCTAAGTTTAAGGAATAAACAACAAACACCTTTCCCTACTGTTACTATGCCAAAATCCCTCCTCAAACAGCCTTAAACACTCCCACAACTCCAATTTAACACCAAATCCAACCTCAAATCCACTACCAAATCACTTCTAAGCCTTGAAATCTCTAAAATCCCTAAACACCAACCCAAGAAACATTGGTAAACCCTTATTCTCCCTACTCAAATCTCCTTTGTTCATGCATCAATTTTATATCTCCATGATGTGATTTTTATTGTTTACTTACTTGTTCATCTCATTCCCTTTATCTCAACGATCCAAGAGGATCTCCATGGAACCCATTTCCATGGATGATCCTCCTAAATGATCCACATCCCCCTTTTATTTTATGTCATTCCCCCACTCCCTATTTATATTTCTTAGTATTTGCTTGTTTGATCTAGAAGATGGTCATCTTGGAGTTCATCTCCAAGGATGACCACTTCAAATGGTCCATACTTCATGCTCCTTTATATGTTCAATTTTATTTGCTTCCTTGACCTCAATATGGTCATCTTGGAGTCAATCTCCATAGATGATCATTTCAAATGGTCAACATTATTTATATTCCTTGCAAATTCCCCTCCCCATGTCTAAGATGCTCACCTTGGAACACTTTCCATGGATGAACATCATTTAGACACATAAAATAGGTCACACAAGATGTAAAAGATACACTTGAGTATAGATCTCAAGGATGGTCATCTTAATGACCACCTTAGAAGATCTTCCTCTAAAAGTTGATACATCTTGACCTACTTCTTGTTTTATCAAATTTACTTTCATGTTAAACCCCCATCCCAAGCAAATGAAGTGCTTCTAAGTCCTAATGTACCCTCATGATGGCTTGATATAGTAGATCACCACTAATCATGTTTAGTGATCACTAATCAAAGCCTAAGGAAAGTGGGGACAAGCAAGGATGCAAAATCCAAAAATTCTTTTATTTGACATTTTTACATTTGCAACTCCAGTTCAGGTCAGAAATCCAGGTTGACTTTACGGAAATTACGAATCGGAAAGCTGCCAAAAAGGAACCCTACTGCCTTATCCGCGCGGACAGGATTGATCCTCGTCCTGATCCGCGTGGACATGAATGACACTGGCAGATATTTTTGTTTCCAGTCCTTTTTCACTCACAGAAGCACAATGTTTTGATTAATTCCAGTCCTGTCCAGTCAAACTGTTTATTTTCAAAAAATCCCTTTTGCAAAACACACACACACATACAAATGGTTTCAAGTTTGGAAGACTCGTTTATGAGGCATTCCGGGTGAACGTGCTAATCGTTCTTCCCGGAGTGTAACGTGACCTCCGAACTCACTTCTCTCATTTCGGGCATTTTTCAAAGTTTTGGCCCTTAAACTAAAAACGGCGTGGCGACTCCGTTTGATTTTTCAAAAAAAATCGGGAACATCACACGGAGCAGAGGAGATATCGTGCCCCTGATCTTGGGCGAGACATTCCTTGGCATAGGTCGGATGGCGACCGATAGCCGATACATGTGGGGAGGGAGTCCCGCTATGCTTACTCTGTGGTTGAGGGAGCGGTTGCAAATGATGCCTGAGGTACCGGTGAAATGTGATCCCTGGTCTTTTTCTCGACGAGTGATAGGAGGCGACCAGGCTGAATTGGAGCTTTGGATGGCTAAACTCCGCACACATCATCTGCGATGGTGGGTTTCTCATTGGAAGTTACAGACTTGCCGGACCGTTCAGGAGGGTCTTCTCATTGTCAGAGTTTCGGGGGTGTCCCAGTCTTCTTTCTACATTCCATCCTTGGTGCTGCGACAGTTCGGGCTGGAGCAGGTGTCGTTGACGGGTTTGGCCCTTAAACTAAAAACGACGTGGCGACTCCGTTTTATTTTTCAAAAAAAAATCAGGAACATCACACGGAGCAGAGGAGATATCGTGCCCCTGATCTTGGGCGAGACATTCCTTGGCATAGGTCGGATGGCGACCGGTAGCCGATACATGTGGGGAGGGAGTCCCGCTATGCTTACTCTGTGGTTGAGGGAGCGGTTGCAAATGATGCCTGAGGTACCGGCAAAATGTGATCCCTGGTCTTTTTCTCGACGAGTGATAGGAGGCGATCAGGCTGAATTGGAGCTTTGGATGGCCAAACTCCGCACACATCATCTGCGATGGTGGGTCCTCATTGGAAGTTACAGACTTGTCGGACCGTTCAGGAGGGTCTTCTCATTGTCAGAGTTCCGGGGGTGTCCCCGTCTTCTTTCTACATTCCATCCTTGGTGCTGCGACAGTTCGGGCTGGAGCAGGTGCCGTTGACGGGTTTGAGTAATGCTGGTACCTTTGAGGTGGGATCGCTCCTTATGGAAGATCCTTCGACGCCATTGCTGCTCATGCGGTTGTGGCAATATATATCCTTTCCTGCCAGGGTTCTCCTTCACCGGAGAAGGGGCACTGTTCTGTCCACTCGGTATTTGAACTGGTACGAGGAGTGTATGGGAGAGACACAAATGGCTATTTTATGGAGACGAAGTGAGCTATTAGTCCTTGATTACTGTGACAACTCAATTTTGAGGAGGGCCGAAGCGGTGGCTAACCCTCAGGATTGTACCGGGGATGATATAGCTGACTATGAGGTCAATGCTAGTCGGATGGCCGATCAGAGCATGGATATGATGACTCGAAGAGAGGCAGCTCGTGACAGAGCTAGGGAAAGGGTTGCGTTGGCGGCCGCAGGTTTGGCAGAGGCGTCGAGAAGGGTCCCAGAGCCAGGTAGAAGGACTACAGGGATATTCTCTATGAAGGTGAAGAATACCCGCCGTGGAAAAGGAAAGGGGAAGAAAGACGAAGGACCGAGTACGAGGGACTAGATTAACCTTGTTGTCCGGAATATCCACCCACTGTCATTGCAGACACATTAAATTGATTAAGTGTTTTATTGTTGTTTTGCTAGCGTGTAGCGAGTCAAGAGTTGACCGTGCTTGAACTCATCAAAGATTGTTTTAACCGTAGTGAATTTGTGGGTTAAATTTAAGAGTTTTTTGAAACACAATCAATTGGTGTTGTATTTGAAATTTTATTTGTTTTTGAGACAGATGATGGCTGCCTACGTTCCCCTTTTACAATTGGACTAAGGGGCTCAGGTCACCGTAGTTCGACACTTTTAGGTGAAAAAAGACAAAAGACAAAAGAAGTGTGACCCTATTTTTTACCTGGATCATTTTCGGGAATGTATCAAGTTGGGTATTACTCTTTTAGCACTTTAGTTTTACTGAGGGGTCGTGTATGGGGAAGGAGAGTTGACTCGCGTTCTTCCTCAAACAAAGTATCTGTCGAGTCCTGGCATGTCTTGATATGACCAGGCGAACACGTCAACATATTCTTTGAGGAGATTTATCAGGGCTTCTTTTTCTGCACCGACGAAGAAACTGCCTACTTGTATTTCTTTAGGCTCTTGTACTGACCCCATGTTCACTTTAGTCATAACCACTTCGGCAGCTTGGGCTCGATTGTCCTCTTGGTCAACTACACGCTTGAGAACTTCTTTAATGTATTGTTCGCTTAGTGTGTCTGCTTCTTTATCAAGTGAGTCATTATTCACGTCTTTTAAGTTGTTTGTTAACTTATCAGTTGTTAAAGTGGCAATGAGGGGATAATCCGAAAGGTCGAACTTTTCATTTAATACGAACGGGAATACATTATTGGCTACATTATCATAGTCTTCTGGCGTGAGGCCGTCGGATGACTCAGAGGACTGGACTTTGACAATGACTGACTCAGAGGGTTTGAGACCAGGTTTAGGGAGATGTGGGTGCAGGCCCAGTTTGTCTTCCATTTTTGTCTGGCTTGCCCTTGGTTCGGTGAAGGTCACCCAGCTTTTCAGTGGCATTGTTGTATGTTTGGTGAGGGTTCGGGGGTCGAGAGGCTTGGCTTCTGCTGTCCCGATCATGGCGATCATGCTGTTTTCGGAGCCCAGGTCAATCAGGTTTGGCGCCTCCATGACTTCTTCAAAAAGACTCTGTAGAGCGGGTCCACTGAGAGCATCTTCTATGAATTCTGGTTCCTTCTGCTTTGGAGTTACTGTCTCGAATGTGGCCTCGGAGGCTGACCCAAACAGTCTATTTCCCATGAAGAGTGTCTCGAGCTGCTCTTCTATATCTGGGATCCCTTTGAATGTGTACTCATGCTGAACTGTGGTGGCCATTGGTCCAGGCAGAGCAGTGATGTCAAGGAATGCTCCCCTTATCGGATTAGCTTTGAGTCCTCTGAAACCCTTGAGGTCCTGTGCCAGCTTTTCCATCCTTTCTATAGTATTTGTGCTAACTTTTCCTGCTTCTTTCTCATCTTCATCAGTTCCACTTTTGGTCCCCTCAGTTATGTTGTCGGTTCCGCTGTCGGTTCCCTCAGTTCTGATGTCAGTTCCGCTGTCGGTTCCCTCAGTTTTGAAGTCGATTTCGTTGTCGGTTCCTTCAGTTCTGCTGTCGATTCCGTTTTCGGTTCCCTCAGTTCTGCTGTTGGTTCCTTTGATGAAGTAATGGGCGAGGTTAAAACTGTATGGTCGGAGGTTGGGTGTGCCGTTGAAGGTTCCCCTTTTGCGGGCCGCTGCCTTGGTGCTGGCAAGCCTCTTGTTTTCTTTGATATTAACTAGTGTTGGCACATAACCAAACCCCTGGACTATAGTGTGGTCCTTGACTTAGATGACTTGGTGTTGTCCTTGTAACCCCTTGCCGAGCCCCAGTCCCAGGATGAAGTTCATGAGTTTCATCATTTTCATGGCGGGAGGGATTTTGTCTCAGAACAGTGGAAGGTCCACGCTGCATATTTGGATCTTGGAGGTCTCCAAGGTGAATCCAGTTAATGCCATATCGTCATCATGCTTGATCTCTAGCACTGGAATTCCGTTGGTGCTGGTCCCCTCGGTGGTGACGTTGTCGCCGTAGACTATTGTCAGCTCGTTGCCTTGCATGAACTTGATACACTGGTGAAGGGTGGATGCCACGCCGTTCATTTGATGCAGCCAGGGTCGTCCCAGGATGGCTGTGAAAGTGATGGGAATGTCCAACACTTGGAATTCGGTGGGGATTATCCGCTTGCCGAACCAGATGTTTAGAGTAGCAACCCCGAGAACTGTACGGGAAGTAGAGTCATAGGCCTTGATAGTGTGGACTAAAGGCTTCAAATCTGTGGGCTTGATGTCAAGCAGGTCCATCATTTTGGCGGGCAAGACATTCATTCCAGAACCTCCGTCTACCAGTACACGGGGAAGGCGACGCTCGTCCAGCTGGACTGTGATGTAGAGCGGCTCATTGTGATCAGCCCCAAATTTTGTTAGGTCCAAATCTGTAAAGGTGATGATGTTTCCATAGTGGATGTTGCCGATCATCTGAATCACTTCTTCTGGAGTTGCGTCCACGGGGACCATGGTACGGGCCAATCTTTCCTCTAGCTTGAGCTTGTGAGGGTATGAAGACGTGAACAGGGACCACAGGGAAATGTTCGCCTGGGTCTGCTTAAGCTGAGTGAGGATCGGGTCCTCCTTCACGGGACTTGTTTCTTCGGGCAGACCGGGTTGCGGTTCTGGCTCCGTCGGCTTTTTGGTAGCCTTTGGTGGTAGCACATGAATTTGACCTGATCGGGTTAGAATGTTGACGTCAGGCTTGGTCCCTTTTGAATAGGTTGCTTTGAACTGAGCCATAGTCAATGGAGGATTTTTCAAAGAACAGGGCCATATGTCCTCCCTCAATTCGTTGACTGTAGATGTATTCCCGTGGGATTCGACAGCTTTCCGGATTCTGTCCCAAGACACTGGTTTAGGGGCCTCCACAGGGAGGGAGTCTATGGTTCGCCGAAGTTGTTCGAACGTCAGTGCGCATCAGTGATTTCCAGGACTGAACTGTGTATTGCTGACCCTCCGGGGAAGGTTAGAGAGTTCTTGGTTCAAGCGAACGGTCTATTTGATTTCTTCATGGTACACTGCACTTGTTTCCTTCTTGCTGAGCAGGCTCATGGCATTCTGGAGTTGGGACAGATAGTAGTCGTGGTTTGCTAATTTTCCTCCACTTTTAGCCCAGTTCAGTTCTCTTGCAGTAGAGCTTTCGTCGAGAGCTAGCGCTTGCGTTTCTTCCCATGTGAGAATAGCCAGCGCTTCCTTGAACTGTATGCGGCAGTCTATATAAACTTCAATCGGGGAGAGCTTTCTCTACTGCTTTAACTGAGTGGTGGGTATGTCGGAAGGTGAGTATACGGCTTCCCTGACGTCTGCCCACGTGACTGGCTTTTGCCCCAGTTGGTCATTTCTGTAAACGAATGCGGTAGTCTATGGAATCTCCCTGAGCAGTTGTTGGAGATGTATTTCCATCTTTCTCTTCTTTTTTAATAGACCTTCCTCTTTCAGTTGGACTTTCAATTTGAGAACAGAAATGATCCTCTCCCATCCTCCCAGGACCCTTGGGATTCCGGTTTTGTTGACTTCACGACCGGCTTGGAAGAGAATAGTTTCATCGTCTTCATCGTCGCTTTCACAAAGGACTTGCTTCTCTCGGGGAGATAAGCGCTTGTATTCCTCATGCTGTTTGGCTAGGTATTCCTTGTACTGTGCCATTCCATCTCCCAGGTCGTCGGGGCCATTGACCGCCCTCCCTTGCCAGAGGGGGTTTGATGAGAAGCGATGGTAGTCCAGGAAGTCGCCGTGGGCAAAACCTTTGAGGTCGAACTGATCCAGAGTGGCCTCTAGCTTGCTGTCTGAAACTGCTTGTGACACTTTAAGGGCTCGGCCCCTGTGAGTCTTCTGAGCTTTGTTTTCGTCCCAGAGGTGATTTTCTTGTGCATCTAGTTCCAGGAGGGCTTTCCTTGCGAGAGATAAACAGTCTCCGTAAGTACGCGCTGTCTGACTGGTGTCTAGAACTGTAATCACATCCAAATCTCCAAATGGCGGAAATACTTGGATTATATTGACGAAGGAAGTCGTGCTTGGGCATTCCATGCAGCCTTCCTTGATCTCAGTCACCAAGAATTTTACCCATATCTGCTTGATCAAACCAACGGGGGTGTTGAACTCTGCGAGACTGATGGTCTCGTGATCTCGTTTGAGAGCCAAGTCTATCAGATCTAGTAACTTGCTGGCGGGATGTCTGAATTCGTGGTCGTGATGGCTGGGAGCAGGGTCAAACTTGAGCATGTTGATGCTGAGGTGATCATTCCTTTCTTTGGAAGCTTGATCTGTCTCGCTGGGAGTACTTTTGCAGATGTTCTAAGGGTGGCTGCTGGAGGCGTTCCTGAGGCTGATCTGACTTGTAGCAAGGTGAGGAGCTCTGTCTCCTTTGTCGGTGCCTTCGGCCTTGGCGGCGCTCTTGGCAATGAGCTTGACTGACGGCACGGACCGGTTGCCACTGGGGCTGATAACTGGAAGTGATGACGAGCCTTGAGCTCTCTTGGCCAGGGCCTCGTTTACCATGATCAGGCAATCGTCGATGGTAAATTTGGCATTGCAGAATCTGACAATAAGGACCGGATCCTTGGCATCGTCGGGATATCTGGAGAAAATGATGTTGACGAAGTCATCGTCGGTTACGTGATCAGAAGGGTTCTTTGTCGTGTCAACCAGTTGTTTCCACTCGTCGGATAACTGTCTGTACTGGACATTGAGTTTGACAATTTCCATTGTATTGGAGCCCTCATCGTAGGTGACCTCGTCGGAACTGGTGCCATCCTCGAAACTGAGCATGTGTATGTAAGGGTCCTCTTGCGGATCTGCTGCGTCTTCCACTCCGAAGAGTCCTGATTCGTCGCCGTCTGATGGCTCAACCCAGATCAAAGGACGTCTCGCGCCCTCTCGCGAAGCTGGTGCTGCTAAAAAGACCTTATGCCCTTCGTTTGAGAAAAGGGGTTCGGTGGGCAATTCTGCGTGTAAGACATCCCAGACGACTGCCATACATTCATCACGAGTGTGCCGGTGCTTGTTGACCTTTATCGTGAAGATTTCTTCACCTAGCGGGGCCAGAGAGTTTACTCGAAGGATGCTGACAAATCTTTGATCGGAGATAGGGGGTTTGTGTGCCCGTATCATTGCGATGCTCAGGGTTTCCTTCCAGTCTACATCCAAGTTTCGGAAACGGCAGTTGAACTTGATGAACCTGACTGCTTCGGGATCTTCCTGCTCAAGGACGTTGACATAGTTAGCACCTCCGGACTCTGAGGGATTCTGATGAGATTTGCCCCGGTTGTCCTATGGTCGGCTTGCATGAGGTAACCCCAGTGCCTGGATGCGAGCACGCTTAGTTGGCATTTTGGCTTCATTACCTATGAGGAAACTGTCCTCTCTGATGACCTCGAGATCTCCTTGTCGGTTTATGAACTTGACACACTGATGGAGAGTGGAGGTGATGGCCTTCATGTGGTGTAGCCATGGGCGTCCCAACAGAGCTGTAAATTTGGACGGGATGTCCATCACGTGGAACTTTGCTGGCACCATTTGGGTTTCGAACCAAAGCTCCAGAGTCACCGTCCCTAGGATGGGACGAAACGTGCTGTCGTAGGCTTTGATAGTTTGGCAGATGGGATCATGTGGCCTTCATTAATGCCTAAGACTCGCATCATGCTGAGAGGAAGGACGTTGACTGCTGATCCATTGTCTACCAGTACCCCAGGGAGGGAGACAGTGTTGAGCCGGATAGTGATGTACAAAGCTTCGTTGTGCCCCGAGGCCCCTTTCGGTAGGTCTTCATCACAGAAGGTGAGCATGCTGCCATACAGTCTGGAATCGTAGATCTGATCTCTTTTCGGAGAGGGAGAATCATTGAGCCATCCATTTCCTATCTTTCTCTTGAGAGGCAAAGCTTTTGGTGGTGCCTCAGGATTGTGTCGAGGTAGCTTGTAGCGGTGGCCGCCCTTGGTCAGCACGTTGATTGAGTGCGAGTGCCAAGTTGACTTTGAATTTCCTTTGCCGGCCCGTGCTCTGAAGGTTGGTAGGCTTAATCTTGGTTGATCCTGCGGGGGATTAGGCTTCTGGTTGGCAGTAAGGTTGCCAAGGTTTGAGGTATTTCGGTGTCCTGAGGCCTGAGCTTTGATGTCAGCAGGATGTTTCGGCTTTCCCACCCATGTCTGCTCTGAAGCTGTGTTGCAAGAGGGAAGGGAGGACTTACTGGAGTAGAGTACGTAGTAATTGAACTTCTCGGATGGCTCTCCGAGTGTACCCACCTGGTGTCTCCAACTTCATACCTTTCTTTCAGTTTCCGCTGAGAAGACTGTTTCTTCTGCTTCCTGGGAGAATCACCCCTGATCATGTCCTGGAACTCGTACTCAAGGCATTTGGTGCAGTCACAAACATCGTAACAGATGTGAAAATTTAAGGAAGACCTGGCTGGAAGAGGCGGAGAGACTGGTTCTGCGGCAATCTTCTTTGGCACCCACTCGATGGAGTTTATACTGTTGTTGTTCGGAAAAGGGTTTCCGACTGTATTAGGTCCACGGGGACGCTCCAACTTTCCCTCCTCTATCAGATTCTGGATCTTATACCGTAACCCCAGTGCAGCTTGCCGGGCCAGGTGCCCGTGGTATTGGTGGAAGGCGCAAGATTTGCTTTTGTCGGCATTGACTACGTGATTCCCGGGTTTGTAGTTTTCAACGGGCTTGAGGAGGCCTTCTTTGATCAACCCTTCCAAAGATCTTACTCGTAGGCATATCCAGCCTTGTCAAGCGTACTAAGGCTGCTTCGTGGGGGAGTTTTCACTTTGCAGGGCCAGGTTTCTATTGCTTGACTGTTGACCCTGATGGATGTAGTTGACAGAAGTATCCTTCCCTTTTTCGGGGGCCGGTGCAGGATTAAATATGGTTGTTGATCTGTATCTGTACGGCTGTACTGTAGCCAACTTTTCCTTGAGATCCTTTTTGAACTGTGAGCCGACATTGACCATGGCTCGAAGATCTGGGAAGAAGTGATGGCTGATGAGCGTTCTGATGGACGGCCTTAAGCAGGACTTGAAGATCCACATCTGTTCATCTTTGGAGAGTGGCTCCATGATTTCAGAGAGCTTCAAACTCCACCTCTTGTAGAATTCTCCAACACTTTCATTTGTCTTCTGCTCGGTGGTGATTAAGTCCTCACGACTTATTTCCCACTCCAGGTTGGATCTGTACCGCTCTAGGAAGATATTGTTGATCTGATCCCAGGTATGGCGATCTGCAGGCTTGACCCTTAGGAACCACCGTAACGCTCAACTCTTAAGAGTATGCTGGAAATGATCGGCCATTTGCTGGAGGGTTGCTCCTTTTGTTCTCATGCCGAGAACGTAGGTGTCAACATGCGTCTGTGGAAATTCGGTTCCGTCGAATCGGTCCATTTCTGGCATTCTGAACTTGGCAAAGAGAGGCGTGACCATTCCCAGATCTGTGGATCTGAGTGTTTCTTGCTTGAGCCGCCATGCTGGGCTTTCGTGTCTTTCATTTGTTCGACCATCCAGGCCAAGGCGGGGTCCAGTGGTGGACTTTGAGGCTCGATGTCGGGTGCTGCCATATGAGCGGCAGTAATTGGAGGTGGGAGGCTTGATATATGTGGATATATGGGGGCCTTTTCTGGACTGTATCGGGGTTTGTCCCCAGTGTTTTGAGGTTTGTGCATAGGTAATGGATTGAACCCGGGAGGGTATTGGAGGACATTGATATCTGTTTGAGATGGTCCAGCGATGTGCTGGTTGTACTGAGTGATGGGAGTAGTACTTGACCGTATATGATGGGGGTGCCTTGAGAGGTGGCAACATGGAGCCTCGGTCGGATGTTTCCTTGGTTTGAAGGAATCCCGTAACTTGGCGGTGGAGGAACCTGGTTGAAGGTTTGAGGAGCTGATCGGGGAGGATCGTCGTCCTCGATTAGGACGAAAGTACCGTCTGGTTGGGGGATAACTGCTATACCTCGCTTATTCAGAAGCTGTACCACAAAATTTTGCTGATCTTCTTTCTGCCTTTTGTGAACCTCACAGGCCCGGATGGCTTCTTCCAGTGTCATTTCTGTTACCGGTGGCGGTGTTCCGTTCCCGTCACGATTTCTCGGTGAGCTTGACATGTTGGAAAGTCTGGCTGAAGGAACTGAGGGAACTGAAGAACTGTCTGATGCGGCCGTTACTGCGATTCTGGCGAGGCGCTGGCACGGAATTCTAAACCACTTTCTGCTCGCTATAGGGAACAAAAGGCAGGGTTTAGGTTTCAGAAAGGGTATTTGGCTCAGGGTTTCAGACTTGTGCAATGTGCAGTTACCGATTAATGTTTACTTAAAACGCATTTTCTCAGAGTCCTAATTGGTTGGAAAAGATCGTGTCTTCTTTTTCGCAACTAACCTAGGGCTCAAATCAGTGGATCTCATCACTACGTTTATAAGCCCCTCGTTTTTCACCTGTAAATCGTCTTCCCGGGACGGACAATCCCGAGTGAGGGTCCTATAAGGCAAGCGAGTTCCACCGACAAAGGAAAAAGTGAACTTAAGGCTAGCTGGTCATGTAAACTTTCAACGTATGTGACATGCGGGTCACGCTCGAAGTCAACATCCTTAAGTTAAGGCAGAAATTGTGCCAAAATTTCGGCATGACCTCTCCTGACTCGCTTGCGCGAGGGGCCTTAGCTTTTGGCGTTGGTCAAGTTGTGGCTGGCATGGTGCATACGTTGAGGGTTTAATGACACGGTGTCACATTGAACCTTCGAGTATGTTTTTAGAGTGGCTTCGCGTCAAAGTCAAGGCTGAAAAGCTAAGACTTCGGGTCGGGAACGACCTTCGATCTCAACTTTTAAGTTTGACTTGTGAGGGAGATCGGCGTAAAAGCATACACTTGGGCTTTATGACACGTACTAAGCCAAAAACCAACCGAGGTCTTGGACGAAGTGTGACACAAAGAGTGCATGGATTACACGGGCTAGGAAGGGCTGTTTGGGACGACCCCGTGCGCGCTCGAAAGGTGTCTGGCAAACCAATAAAGCTGCAACTGAACGGTCATCCCAGGTTAAGGGTCGTAGTGTGCAGTGTACCGAGGCAGCAGGTGCGCGTAGCGTGCGGTGTACCGAGGCAGCAGTGCGAGTAGTGTGTGGTCACTAAATTCTTTTTCTGAGAAAAATAGAAATTTTCAGAATGCGTTTTAAAGAATTTATGCGCAGTCCGAAATATAGCATGAAAATCAAGTATGAAGGGAAATGCACGAACATGTTATGATTTTGGATGAGATGAAAATGCAACATCTTTTTTTTCTTTTGTTTCGAAAACGGTTCGATGTTTTGATCAACACACGCACACAAAAATGAGGAAGGGTAAACGAAAGTTTGACCCACAGAATATTTTTTAAAACAACGATAGTTTTGAAAAACATTGTTCTTGTCCCCAGCGGAGTCGCCAATTGAAATCACCCGGATCGCGCGCGCGGGACGCAGCGAGCGGCATTTTGCGAGCTTGGGACCTCACTTTCGGAGAAGGGGAGGAGTCGCCACGCGGTTTTGTATTATGAGCCCAAACATTGAGAATGGTTGTGTTTGAAAAAGGGGGGTCATTTTAATTGGTAGCCAAAACTTGAAAAAGGCTTTGAAAAAGTGGAGTTTTGTATTATGAGCCCAAACTTTGAAAATGGCTTTGAAAATGTGACGTTTTGTATTATGAGCCCAAACTTTAAAAATGGCTTTTTAGGACCAGAGATTGTTAGGTTCGGAGGTCACGTTACGTTTCGGGAAGAGTATATTGAGATCACCCGAAATGCCTCGTATGACGAGTCTTTCTACCTTTCTCGAAATTGTGTGCGTGTGTGTGTGTTGCATTTTTGAAAAGGGGCTTGAATGACAAGCTTTAATCTTGGTTTGAATGACAAACGTTGATTTTATGATAAAAAAAATGAGAGTTTGAATGACAAACGTCGATTTTGAGTTGTTTTGAAAACGGAGTTCGAAGGACGAGCTTAAATCTTTAGTTTGAATGTCAAACGTTGATTTTAATGAAAAGATCCTTTGAAATGTCAAACGTCGGGTTTGAAGTCGAAAATGAGCGTTTGGATGTCAAACGTCGATTTTGCGTTGTTTTTGAAAAGGAGTTCGAATGACGAACTCCGGTTTTGAACCGGGCATTACATTGTGACCAATTTTATGAAAAGAGGTATTAAATGATATGCGATCAATGAGTCGTTTTGTGACTCAGACTTTTATAAGTAAATACTATCACAAGCCAAACGACTCGGACTTGTAAATGACGGTATTTAAAGTGCGGTATCAACGGAATCAAACGATCCGGACAGTAAAGATGCGATCGACGAGTCAAACGCCTCGGAGTTGTAAAGGCATATAAATTAAATGACGATATCGACGAATCAAACGATCCGGACTTTGTAAATGACGATCACGAACCAAACGGTTCGGACGGTAAAAAGCGAATCGACGGATCAAACGATCCGGACTGTAAATAACATAAACGTACAAAACGTGACCGGAACGATGTTTTAACCTGAAATTACTTCTCTTGCGGGGGAGAAGATGATTAAGGGGTAAAACGTATCGGACCCCGTAGACGGTGTTACGTCTACATTTCGAAAGTTTCGACCGAAACGATAATAGCGACTGACGCGTAAATCGAGGCGAAACGAGTTTTTAGAGAGAGAGAGAGTGCTACCTATGGCTAGGGGTTAAATCTTTGACTCGGTTTACGTATACGGGATACGGTTTTGGTGTTTGAAATGTGTTTCGAGGTTGTTTAGTTCGTGTTTGGTCAGAAAACAGGATTTCACGCAAATCGAGACAAAACGGGGCTCGGGAGGGGGTAGAAATGGTTTGGGCCGTGAGCTTTGTGAAGAGAGGTTAATATTTTCTTTTCTTTTTTTACAAATGACAGCCCTTGTATTTATAGGGATGAAAATGCAAAACAGGCCGGACGGCCTAAGGTTCAATTTGGGTTTTTTTTTTGGGTATTTTGGAAATTTCAGGGACTTGATGAGAATTCTGGTTCTTCAAGTAAAACAGGCCGGACGGCCAGTTCCTCAATTTCAGGGGCATTTTGGTCTTTTCACCCTCGAATTTGATTGATGTTGATTTGGGGAGTGGTGCATGCGTGCCACGTGCCCCTGTGACTCACCTAGGCTAGGGATTTTGTCCCGTTATTCTCGGGTTTGTCCGTTTTTTAAATAACTGTCCGAAAAATGTCCGAAACGCCCCCGAAAAGTCCCGAAAAGTGCGTTTTTCAAGGAAAGTTGTACTTTTACGTGTGATAACGTGTGTTGAGTACACTTTGATGTCGGGATGCACGGGGCAGTCCCGGGATGTCTCGTTGACTCGAGAACGGGGAGCTTAACGGGTTTCGGTTAACCTGGGAAGGGCCAGTTAACGGATTTCGATTAACTTTTAACGGATTTTGACGATCCGGATTTGGGTACTTACACCTTGCATGTGAAACATAAGTCCATACCAGTAGTACCCCTCAAGTACCTTAGGATCCATTTAACTGCTTCCCTATGTTGCTTCCTTGGATTACCCATGAACCGGCTGACTACTCCCACCGCATGAGTTATATCTGACCTTCAACACACCATGACATACATTAGACTCCCCACTGTCGAATCATATGAAGTGTTCGCCATCTGAGCATGTTCCTCCTTATCCCTAGGCGAGTCCTTGTTAGATAGCTTAAAGTGGCTACCCAACGGTGTACTCGTTGGCTTTGCTACCTCCCGAATCTTCTCAAGACCTTCTTGACATATTCAGCCCGTGAAAGAAACAACTTATTTGCCTTCCTATCCCAGATAATTCGCATATCCAAAATCTAATTGGCCTCCCAAAAATCCTTCATCTCAAAGCGTTCTGACAATTGTCCCTTCAATATGTTTACCTCTCTATCAATAGAGATCACTATTAACATGTCGTACACATATAAAATCAAGATTATGTTCCCGTTTCCAAACCATTTGAATTAGCAACAATGATCCGCCTCGCATCTAAAAAATTGTATGTCATGCATGAATCCATCGAACATCTCATACCACTGTCGAGGAGCTTGTTTCATGCCATACAAAATCTTCTTCAATTCGCAAACCAACTCTTCATTACCCTTAGACAAGTAACCTTCTGGTTGTACCATGTAAATTACCTCCTCCAAATCCCCATGAATAAAGGCCGTCTTTACATCCATCTTCTCCAAAAAAAAGTTTTTTGCAGCTACTAAACCCATAACCATTCTGATAGTAGTCATTTTCACAACCGAAATGAAGACCTCTGTGTAGTCAATCTCATACTTCTGTTCAAAGCCCTTTAAAACCAACATTTCCTTGTAACGAATGTTGTTATTTGCTTCCTCCTTAATCCTGTAAACCCACTTGTTATGCAATGCCCGTTTCTCCTCAGGAAGCTTTACCAACTCCCAAGTATCATCGGCTATCAAAGAGTCCATCTCATCATCCATCCCAGCTTTCCAACTATCCCTAAGCTCACTATGACTAGCCTCCGCATAACTTTTTGGTTCACCACTATCTGTTAAAAACAAATAGAAAATTGAAGGAGAATACCTATCAGGCGACCCACGCAATCTTGTGGATCTACGCAGCGGAATCGGTCCTGGAGTACATGGTTCATCCTCAATAACCCCTGATCTTAGTCAACATGAACCTCATTGCTCCCACTTAGGTTCCGAACTAATCCCATCAGATGCATTTACACTCTTACAAAAGCTTCTTATTGAATATGACATCCCGACTACAAATAACTTTTCGATGCTTTTCATCCCAAAATTTGTGCCCAAAGTCATCCCCGCCATACCCAATGAATGTACACTTCAAATACTTAGCATCCAATCTAGTTCTCCCCGCAAAATTAACATGAACATATGCAATGCAACCAAATATGCGAAGAAAGGACATATTTACATGCTTAACACTCCACGCCTCCTCTGGAATTCCATACCCCAGCGGGATTGATGGTCCCATGTTAATCAAGAAAGCCGTTGTGTTAATTGCATCCACCCAAAACATCTTCGGAAGTCCACACTTCAATCTCATAGCCCTGGCCCGTTCATTCAATGTTCTGTTCATTCTCGCTGTAATCCCGTTATGTTGTGGTGTCCCACTTGAGGTTTCCACCATACAAATTCCATTCACAACACAATATTCCATCAACCCTCTAAGCTCGTACTCCCCACCGTTATCGGACCTCAAGTTTTTTACCTTGATTTTGGTCTCTGTCTCCACCATGGGGCTCCACTTCTTAAACACCTCGAAGGCCTCATCTTTGTGTTTCAAAAAATAAACCCAGACCTTCCTTGTAGAGTCATTAATAAAGGTCATGTAATATGTTGCACCACCCATAGATGTAACCGGTGATATCCCCCACAAATCCATGTGAACCAACTCCAACTTTGGTTCCCTCAAAGCCCTACCCTTCCTTGAGAAATTATTCCTCGATTGCTTTCCAAAGACCCAATCCTCTCATATACCAACGTTCACCGTCTTCAAGTCCAGTAGTCTTCCCTTTGAAAATAGTAGCCTCATACCTTTTTCACTCATGTGACCCAATCGAAATTGCCATAAATATGTATCACCCTTATCACTGCAATAGCAATACAATCATTGGTGTTACTAGTCATATACAATGTACCCACCTTATTACCTTGAGCCACCTCCTCGGTCCCCTTAGTAATAACCCAGTTCCTGCAGCCAAAGGTCACTTCAAAACCTTCTTCATCCAACTGCCCAACTGATAACATGTTCTTTTCAAACCCGGAATATGTCTTACCCTATATAGTTGCAAAGTTGAACTGCTTAATGTCTCAATTATAACATCTCCATTCTCCTTGATTTGTAAAGGTTCCCCATCCGCCAGATACCTTTTCGAAATCCCCGGAAGTATAGTTATCCATTTCCTTTGAGCGTCCTCATGAATGAAATGATGCCCTTATCAGTTTACTTTCTCTTCAACCAGCATCACCTTAGGTCACCCCTCCCCATATTCTCCGGTCAACAACTCTGGCAACCACAAAATCCGACGACCTTTTTTTTACTCCGGCGACCAGACTACTGAGAAATTATCGGTAAATTCTCAGTTGTCAACTAAACTACTAAAAACACGATCAACTCCGGTGACCAAACAACTGAGAACTTAACTTATCGGTAAGTTCTCATTTGTCAACTAAACTAATAAAAACACGATCAACTTCGGCGACCACTAACTCCTGCGACTAAATAACTGAGAACTAAACTTATCAGTAAGTTCTCAGATGTCATCTAAACTATTAATAACACGATCAATTCTGACGACCACCAACTCCGGCGACCAAACAACTGATAACTTAACTTATCAGTAAGTTCTCAGTTGTCAACTAAACTACTAAGAATACGATCAACTCCATCAACCAAACAATTAAGAACTTATCATTAAGTTCTCAATTGTGAACTAAACTAATAAGAACACGATCAACTTTTACGACCACCAACTCCGGCGACCAAACAACTGAGAACTTAACTTATCAGTAAGTTCTCAGTTGTCAACTACACTAGTACTAAAAACACCATCAACTCCGACGATCAAACAACTAAGAAAATTTTTATTTTTTATTTTATATTGAAATACTTATCAACAACGAAATTAGTACTACCTCCATCCCAAATAAATATCAAAATAAATACAACAACGAAAGTAATGCTACTTACGTCCTAAAATAAATATCAAAATAAATATGTACTTTTAATATACTTTTTCGTCACAAAATAAATGCTATTTTTTCTAATTTATTCATTGCAAAATTAATATCAATTCATCAAATTTTTCGATTTAACAAAAAATATCATTCTACTAGCTAATCTTACAAAAAGTAAAGAAAAAACCCCACACACACAAATCTCACATTCACACATAAAAAAAGTAAAGAAAAAT
The DNA here is from genome assembly GCA_022495995.1 of Adenophora triphylla var. japonica. Classification (NCBI taxonomy): domain Eukaryota; kingdom Viridiplantae; phylum Streptophyta; class Magnoliopsida; order Asterales; family Campanulaceae; genus Adenophora; species Adenophora triphylla. The sequence continues at coordinate 171,965 of JAFEMH010003326.1, forward strand.
AAATCATGAGGAGATTCTTCAGTCGAGGCTCCTCCGGTGATTCTCCCCAATCCGACTCCCCTTCTCCTTCGCCGGAGCCACCACCGCACCGTTAGGAGGTAAATATGATAAATTGTTGTATTAGGATGTAAATTAGATTATCTACGTAATTTTCTCTTCTCCCTATTCTGTTATGGTATTAGAGCCTTAATGGTCTTTATCCGCCAAAACCTGCGGTAAAACCCTAAGCCGCCCCACTTTATTAACACCACATGCTTCCCCCATCCACCATCAAAATCCTACCCTCAGCAAAAACCCTAAGTCGAAACCCACCCTAAACACCACTACCCACTTCCACCTCTCCATCTCCATCTCCAACACGATAATCGACTCAACCCTCCTTGGACGAAACCTTTACTTCGCCACCCAACATCAAAACTCTTCTTCTAAATCACCACCATCATCAGCTCAACCTCTTAGTCGAAACCTCTCCTTCTCCAACCTCATTCTCGTTCAACGAAGACTACCACCCTCAGCTCAACACCCCTCGGCCAAAACTCCTACTTCTCCAAACTCCATCTCAAAAACACAACCCTCGGTAAACCCTCCATGTCGAAACCCCTTGATTCCGCCACCATCAAAAGTCTCTCCTTCAACCCTCCACCCTCGCCACAACTCAAAGCCAAAGACCCTTCTCCACCCTCTATATATCACAAACCCTAATTATACATCCGCCTCTCCTCCATAACCACCCGCCATCAAAACTCCATCCTCTTAAATCATACCACCACCGGCATATGCCGAAACCCACCGACTATCACCATCCTTGGCATCTTATGACCTCCACACCACATGATCGACAACTTGTTCAAACAAACTGCTCACCAACCTGTTACACAACCTGCCCCGCCCCACCCTTGACCTTCTTTGGTCTCAAAGCCAAAAACCCTAACACTACAACTTGATTCTGTCACCCACCATCAAAACTCTACCCTTCTAAACCACAACCACCCTCAACTCAACCACCCTTAGTCGAAACTCATTCACACAAGCATATCTTCACAAACTCCGCCACTACCATTCTCATTCTCAAATAGGCGTATCAAAAATCCACCCCTCATAAAGTCTTTCTAGCCTACACAACATAACCCAATAGCTGAAACCCTATAATGATTTTCAGTAAAAAAAAACAATTTATTTCTCTAGCAACACCACCACCACCATCGGCAACACCCAATTGCCGAAATCTCTTATCCTCAAACGGCATTACCAACCCTCTATTCTTCACCAAAATCCTTATGGCACGACCTTATTTGCTGCCCCACACTGACACCATCAACTCTTCAAAACCCTTATTCTAGGTCTTTTCGACTGCCCCACCATAAAGCACCACCACCATTTGGCATTTATAACTTTCATCTGGTGCTCACCACCCTTAGCACAACCCCAATAGTCAAGTTCTTTCACCAACCTTCACCTTTTATGGAGCCTCCAATGGAAACACCGCCTCCAATGAAAATAACACTATTTATTGATGACACTAATCTTATTTGTCACCACACCTAGCACCACCACCCTTGTCCTACTCTAGCATCAACCCAAGGTGCATTACTACCCTTAGAATCTTACGGCCTACACTTACCACCTATTCAACAACCTATTACATCATATAATCAACCTCATGTTCAAAAACCTATTTCACAACTTATCTCACAACCTGCTTCTAAACCTACCTTACAACCTACCTCACAACATACCTAACATCCAGTCTCACATCCACTACCGCATCTGCACTCTACAAAACTACTTATGCCTCTCCTACAGATACATATCCCACTCCACTTTCTCGTTAGAGCCCGATTTATCTAATCACTATTCAATATTGGACTTTTATAATAATCGTCTATCTTACAAGGACATATAAGAAATATATTTGTATATATTTGATTATTAAAGATTCTCTCGAATCTTGTATTTGTTATTGATGCCGCAAGAAATGTGTTGATCAGCCTACGTCCAACAATCAGGACTGATCTCCTAGCTTTGATTTGACCGAAACAAAGAACCCACGACTAGCCGGAATGGTCTCCGGCTTAGACCCTCGGGCGTGAGAGTAAGTATGGTGTATGAGCTGATAAATTATAATGAACAAGATGTATTCAGAATAACAAATAGCAATTACCTCTAAACAGTAGATATTATGAGGTATATATAGCCTTTGAGATGAAGTATAATTGTAGTAGGATTGCATGAAATCCCTAGAATTGCGGATAAGATCGTGGAAACAATCGTATACGTGAATAACACCTGATTTGTAAGAGTTCTGTTATGGAAAGAATTTTAGATACGTTAAGACTCTGTAGGTCGACGTACACCTTGTAGGTCGAGATCGCCTGCATGGGTCCAGGTCGACCTGAATGAATGATGTAGCCGGACAATATACGTATGAGATATAGATCGTATGTCAGACAAAGCTAGGTCGGGACTATGGAGGTCGGACAATGAGCTAGGTCAACTGATCTTTGCTGTTAGGTCGTGGGCCTTGTAATAGTTGGGTCGACCCACTAAGGATGTGGTGGCAATAACGTTTGAATAATTGAGCTTCGTTCGTTGGGCCTAGCCCGTCACTTTTATTCCGTTCAGTGGCCCCCAACTTTCTGAGTTGACTTTATCGACCAGGAAGTTATGAGAATTTTGATGAAGCATGGGGTAGATCGCAACTAGATGTTCGAACTGCTAGATGTTCGAACTGCTAGATGGTCAACTTGGATGACGTGGCTTAATCTCGACCCTTGACTACTTTGACGGCCAGATTTGTTGAAGCGCCGTAATTCCGTAATGATTGCCCCGTTTGACGTTTGGACAACTGTATTGGGAACCGTCTTTGGCATTTATTGAGTAAATTGAACTGTTTGAATCCCAAACCTTTCCAATGCAAGAAGGGATTAGAATTGGGTATAAAAGGAAAAATACTTTTCCTTTTCTCACTTAACAAACCCCCAATTCTCAGGCATACAACAAGAACAAATATAAGAACAGATTTCTGATTCTCCGGCGCATTCAAGCTTTTCTGCTCGTTTTCAAAACCCATCTCACCAATTTAACCAAGGTAACCCCCCCGATTTCTCTATCTTTAGATTTATTACAAGCTTTCTTCAATTTCTGTCATGGTTAGGACCTTTAGTTGCGAACCTGGGGTTTGGTATGGGTATTGCACCGTCAAGCATAGGGTATATAAGCATATAGATGGGGCATAGAGAGAGATGATCATGGAGGAATGTACTTCCATCTTGACCAGGTGGGGTTTAAGCTTTAGCAAGCTAGACCTTCCTGTAGGAGAAAACTTGGGTGACTAAGAAGTAGACGACCAAAGAGTTATCTCCTTCCATCTTTTCCATGAGCTGCTCGACCATTTAGTCTTGTTCTACGTTAGGGGGCCTAATAAACCTTCATTCCTCAGAAATAGAATATGATTTCCAGAGGAATCTAGGTCGCCCTTAGGTAGGTCACTTGAGTCTGTAACTAGGACTAATTCCCTTGTTTCTTCTTGCTCTTCAGATATGTCGACTAAAGAACAGGCAGCGGCCCCTGCTTCGACGAGCCATCACTCCACAAATATTGTTGACGCCTTCTGTTCGTCGGTCGTTCCCGGCATAATGAGAGAGGCTATGTGGCCCCTAAGCCACTCATTGGAAAGAAGAATTCAGAGTCAAGGATGAACATCCTCTATGACTTCTGTGAGATCAACACGGAGGAGTTTAGGTTGACCCACTTTACGGAGAAGCAAATGAAGGCTCAATCATGGGCACATTGGGCTCATAACTCGTCTAGAGTTGCATTCTTCTATGGTCAGTTTGAGGTCGAACTACGCCTTCCCCTAGATCCTTTTGTTTGTGAGTTTCTGGAGTATATGGTCGCTGTTCCCATGCAGGTGGGGGCTAACACTTATAGGGTGCTTGTTTGCTTCGCAATGGTTTATAGATTATTGGGATTCGAGCCTTGCGTTCATGTTTTTAGAAATTTTTTAAAGGTCATAGTAGATAAAAGGTCGATGGTGATCAGTACTCCGGCCAGACGTAATGCCCCAAAACTGTTTGTGAATTTGCCTGATAAGGTATCTGGGTGGAACTCCCACTTGATATTGGTGGAAAGCAAAAGTGGATGGGAATTTTCTCTGCCCGATGATACCATACAGCCCCTGAAAGAAGAGGATTATTGGGTCCCTGATTGGGAGGAGGAGCTGACGCGTAGATTGACCTTGATAGCCAGTAGGGGACCTATCAGCTGGGATATACTTGGGTCAAACAAAAACAACTTTATCCAAGCTGGGATGATGTTAGGTGGTGGGGGAGATGTAGCCCCCACTTGCACTGATAGTCAGGAGTTGGAGGTATCCAGCTTGGGTGATCCATGAGAGGGGTAGGTTCGAGGCTCAGTGTCATTTCTGTAAGGGTACCCCCGGCCACTGCAAATCTCAAGATCATTTTGGTGGTAAACTGTTTGCTTGATATTTTTCTTTTGGCTCGTCATTGTTATGATTATACCTTCCTTTACTAACTGCTCTTTTCCTCCTTTTGCTCGCACAGTTCTTACTCCTCAACAAGAAGCCGCCATGAATCGTATTGTGGGCGTAAGCGATAAGAAGAAAAGTAAGAAGGCTCACGGCGCTGCGAATGCCCGAGCTAGCAGAGAGAGGGAAGCTGAGGCAAGAAACAAGTTGCTGCCAAAAGAGGGTGTAGGAATGGTGCCCATTGATGAGTCTGAGCCTGTGGATCCTATGGAGAGTGATCCCCCTCATATTCAGGTTGTTGTGGTAGAGAGTGAAGAGGTCGATACTTTGGCCAAATCCAGCTCAGATCATGGTCCAGAACTTAAGGCTGCTGGGGCGATCCCCCAATCTACAGGTGAGGTCGGCTTTGTCGATCTGGAAGATGAAGAAGATGAAGACGACCTTCCCCTCTCCAAAACAAAGAAGAGGTCAAGGCTCGGCCCAAGTTCCCGGGAAGCTAGCTTTGATCCACCCCTGATTCGAACTCTTCCAGTTTCAAGCACAAAATTTGTGCGGGCTGAGGTGGCTAGGCTCAGTGAAGTGCCTCCCCTCTCCGAAATTGATTGCTCAAGCCGCCAGTATCTCGAGCTGGGATATGGTCAGGTGATTGTGAGGTGGGCGGTAGATCCCAACCTGCTAGCCCGTTTTACTGAGAAGAGGCTTACCCCCAAAGAATACATGGAGACTGGAGAGGTCCGTCCTCCTCCATAGGTAATCCTCCTCTTCTCCTTAACTTTTGTTTGATCGTCCTTGGTCACTTTTAGTTTTGATCGCTAGTCGAACTGACCCTTCTACTTTGTATTTGTGTAGTTTCTCACTCTCAATGAGCAGGCCAAGAGTAGCTGGAGGGATGCTATTGAGCAGGAGAGGATTGCCACAGCCCAGCATGCCCAGAAATCAGCTGAGGTCACCGAGCTGAAGGAGAATCTGGATGATCTGGATTCAGCTTATAAGGCGATCCAACTTGTTAAGGACGATGCGGTGAAGGGCAAAGAGGTTGTAATGGTCGACCTTGAGGCCGTTATGTCCGAGCTCGATAAGGAACGGTCGGCTAGTGAAGCTCTTCGCTTTGAGAAAGGTTAAGTGGATGCTGAGCTCAAAACCTTGACCCATATGCTTAAGGATTGTAATGATTTATGTATCAAACAAGGTGATGACTACAGGGCAGCTCGAGCCAAGTGGGAGGAGGAGGCCAAGGCCAGGGAGAAGGTCAATGTTGAAGCTTTCAAGAACATCGACGAATGCTACGACATTATCGTCGATCGAGCCAAAGATTTTTATGACGTTGGTCATCGTCACATGGCCCATTGATCCATAGTAGATCCCACTGCTGAAGTATCCCTGGAACAGCTGGCTAGAAGGGCATCTGATGAGCAATACGATAATGAATCCCGAGGTAGCCACTCCTTCGTTCCTTATAGTAACAACGATTTAGCCCTTATTGCTCAGCAAGATCAGGAAGATGGGTGTGAGCCTTGGGTCGCCCCTCCTATTGAAGAGATAAATTTCAACGTAATTCTCCAAGAATTTTTGGATGCAGAGGAGATGGAGGAGGACGAAGATGAGGAGGTCACCAAGGACCAGCAGGATCAAGCTGCTAACGATCAAGATGTTTGATTTTCGTTTGGTTGGTGTAACGAACAAGTTCCAAAACACTTCTGTTTTTTTATTTATGCAATCCATACTTTGGCCCATTTTGGGAGGCATTTAACTCGTAATATTTATTTGTGCAAGTTCTAGACCGATTTGGGGGGCTTGCTTTCAATACTAGTTGATTTTTCTGAATCTCTTTGCCTCGATCCATACTTGTATTTGTTGGTCGAACTAGATTGAATGATGAATGAACTAACACAAGTTTTTGATTGATTGGACCAGTTTAAGAACGTAGTCGACTTAACCCTTGCAGTCGAGTTTGTTTAAGAATGAGATCAACTAAGAGTCGGATCTTTTAAGGAACGAGATTGACATAAATCTTCACTCGGACCTGTTTGAGAACGAGGTCGACTTAGGATGATAGTCGAATCTGTTAGAACGAGGTCAACTAAGAGTCGGACCTGTTGGATAAACGAGATTGTCATAAATCTTCAGTCGAACCTGTTTGAGAATGAGGTCGACTTAGGATGACAGTCGAATCTGTTAGAACGAGGTCGACTAAGAGTCAGACCAGTTGGATGAACGAGATTGACATAAATCTTCAGTCGAACCTGTTTGAGAACGAGGTCTACTTAGGAAGACAGTCGAATCTGTTAAAACGAGGTCAACTAAGAGTCGGACCTGTTGAATGAACGAGATTGACATAAATCTTCAGTCGGGCCTGTTTAAGAACAAGGTCAACTTAGGACGACAGTCAAATCTGTTAAAACGAGGTCGAGTAAGAGTCGGACCTGTTGAATGAATGAGATTGACATAAATCTTCAGTCGGACCTGTTTGAGAACGAGGTCGACTTAGGGCGACAATCGAATCTGTTAAAACGAGGTCGAATAAGAGTCGGACCTGTTGAATGAACGAGATTGACATAAATCTTCAGTCGGACCTGTTTGAGAACGAGGTCGACTTAGGACGACAGTTGAATCTGTTAATAATGTCGAGATCAGCTAGGAATCATATCTGAGTTGAATCAATCATAAGAGTAACACTTTGTAGATAGAACATTCTATTTTATTGAAAAAGTAAATCGATTACACATAGAGTTTGCTCCAAAAGTAGTACTAATTAGGAGCTTCCTTGACAATCATATTTGAAAATTTAACTGCAATTTCCTTGTTGGTGGCCCCCGAGTTATGTTTGATCGGGAGTTTTAGGTCGTCCATGATGGTCTGATCAATCATAATTGTATCTGCGTCGACCATAGTGTCTTGATCAACCCAAATCCAACCTTGGCTGCCTTGGCTCCGGGATAGTATTGACTGCTCGCTCGCCACCAGTAGGTCGAGCTCCTTTCACAAATCTATCCAGCCTTCCACTATCAACCCACTTCTGGATGATCCGTTTCAGGCTCATGCATTCTTCAGTAGTGTGCCCTGTATCTTTATGGAACTCACATTACCTATTGTTGTCCCTTTTGAATTTGTTTTGGGTGTTCATCGGAGCACGTGGCCTTAGGTCGACTGTTTTCATTATTTCAGTCTGACTCACAATTAGGGGGGTGAAACTTTCAGGGACTCTTTCAGTTGCCCTCGTTCTTTTATTTCCTTTGTTGTTGCTATCATGGTGCTTGGCTTGACCTTCTTTAACCGACTCACCAGCCTCAGAGTGTTTCGAGCTTTTATCTTTCTTCCTATCTTTCCTCTCTTCAGCTACGGCCACATCGTAAGCCCTTTCAAACAACTCTTGCCTTGTGATTGCCCTCCTTACCTGGAGCTGTAATCCAGGTCGGGAGATGACACTCCGTTTCTGAAGCAGTTTATCACCTCTCTATCTGTTAGATCTTCTTCTATTTGGTCGACCATTTCTTTGAACCTTGCGTAATAATCCATGGAGCTTTCAGTTTTGCCTTGAGTCAAGTTGTTTAAGTCTGTGACCGTCTTCTTACGTGCTCCGGCTGTCGAGAATCGATCTAGAAACTTCTTCCTCATATACTCCCATAAGGATATACAACCAGCGGTCAAACCGCGAAACCATGTCAGAGCTGCGCCAGTAAAAGCGCTGGTCAACGCTTTGCATAGCACATCATCTTTGGAGGATACCAAACCCATGGTGGCCTCAAAATGTTGCATGTGGTTCAGGGCGTTGGTCGCCCCTGAATACTTGTCTAATGAAGGCAGCTTGAAACCCTCGGGAGGCCTTAGTTCGAGCAACTCCCTGGACAAAGGTCAAAGAGTATTATAGTTTCTTTCACCTTTTCCTTCATCCCCTTTCCTGTCAGCCTCCATTTTTTCCAATCTCTTTTTCAGATTCAGCAGCTCCCTGCATCTTGGTGTTAGTGTTATGCCCTAGGCCTATAGTTGATAGACCTTTATGTTGACATTATTTATTATTATATGAAAAGTTTAGTATTTGATTATTATATATTTTGCATATTTATTGTAATAATCTCCGTCCCTAATTATTAAGTGAATAATTAGTATAATTGTTAATGGATAATCATATGATGATTATATGCATAGAGATGCTCATTAAAATTATGGGTACTTATTAGAGAACAAGTGATTGGACTTGACCCGTATGAGATTTAAGTCATGATCAAATGTCATAATTAAATCTCATATGGTCACTTCATTTAGTCCCTAGACCTGAGATTATCATGACCTTACATATGATGAAAGTTATGTTTGATTTTGGTCAAACGATATCTTAACACGATATTTATAAATGCTATCTTTGGCATGATCGGATTCATGATGGGAAGGATGATAAGTCAAGATGGAATTTGTCCCTCCAAAGAGAGATGCTTTGCTTGGGCCCCTCGATGAGTGATAATGATGAAAGTGTATGGCCATACCCCAATGCGATTGGATTATCATTATACTCAAGATCGAGAAAGCATTGAACAAATACAAGTTGACGTGGACCATGACTTGTGTTCAATATAACATCGTGAGACAAAGGGAGAAATGGAAGTGTACCATTGGAAACGTGAACTCTTACGTTATATTAATTGGGTAGACATAATGGCTTGCTAGAGTCCGCTTATGTTTTATGAGGGTCGATATGATCGGGCTCATTGCCAACATAATATAATCCTATTGGGTCACACACAATTGGAATGAATTGGTTAAACCAAAGAAAGAAAATTGAGAGTTCCTGATCTGGCTTAAGTAGTAGCGCGACAGAACTAGCCAAATGGCACATGTCGCCGCGCGACAACTCTTGCCACAAAGGCGGTTTACAGCCTGTTTCCTAATACGATTAGGAAACAAATATTAATACTAACGTAGTATAAATATGAGCTCTGTAAACCCTAGTTACTAGCCAAATTTTCCAAGGAAAAATCACAAAAGGGTTTCTCAATATTTTTTCTAGGTTTAAGGATCTAGCAATCCTCAAGAACGGTTCTTGGTTCATTCAAAGGTGTGGATACTACTAGAGGGTCTTCGCTCGTACGACGATCAAGGCCTAGAGTTCAAATCTGAAGATTAAAGTTTTTGAAGATCGAAGTTTGTGATTCAAAATCACATTGATAGATTGTTCGATAGCTCAAGAACGGAAAGCAATTAAGGTTGGTAAATTCTATCTCATAGGAATTCAATTTAATCGTATAGAACGGATCTTAGGGCTCTTAGGTTTTGTGTTATTTAGATGCTAATTCCGCTGCGCATGGACCCATAAAACCCAACAGTGGTATCAGAGCCCCGTTCGTATGGTTAAGTTTGAATTAACATGCTAGAATGTTTATATAAATTGTTTATATGTTCGTTGCATGTTTTTGTATGCGGTATAATTTTGATTGTTTATGTGAAAATCGTTTTCTGATTATGTTGAATTAAATCTGTTAAAAGGTTGTTTTATATGATTTAATTGCTTTATGATTGAAATTGATTGAAGTTTGGGAAAATCTGAAAGTTGGCTTCTGTCACGCGACATAGTTGGCTTCTGTCACACGACAGAGTTGGCCTGGGCAGTCTGATGGGCTCGTCTGGTCGCGCGACAGATCAGGCCTTATGGAAGCTTCTGTCACGCGACATACTTTGCCTGATCTGGGCTGAATCAGTTTGTTAATTTTTCTGCTAATCTGTGATTATGTTTATAATCTGATATGTTTCTGTTTTAATCTGGTTGCTGTAAATTTCTGGAAATTAAATTTATAGGGCTATGCTATATTAATTCATTGTTTATGCATGCTTAATTAATTTAATTGTAATTTTATTAATTGTTGCGATGCATGAATTATATGTTCTTATGTGTTAAGAGTTTTGTTAGATGTTTAGTTGAAACATTGAATTATAATTTCCTGAATGTTTAAATTAAAACATTAAAATTTTGGTTTTCTGATTGTTTATGAGAAACAAGTCAGTTTACGCAAAATTTGAAGGAATCTGATTGTTTGTGAGAAACAAGTCATTACACAAAGTATTGATTATGTTGCAAATCAGAGCTGATATTCTAATTGTGCATGTCTAGGAGAGTTCTGTCGAAGGAGAAATTTGGTACTTAAGTAATCCTTGCGGCTCACCTATCTTCCTGGAAACTTACCTGGTGCGCGATTATGATTATCTTTGCTGACATGCTTATAATCTGCTTTAAAGAACCTTCTTTTAACTTTTAAGTTCTTTATGCCAATTCATGATTAAAACACTTGAGACCACTCAGATAGTTTTGGGTGGGCTTGCCATAGCAAGGTACTTTGATTCTATTCGTTTGCAAGCAAGATGAGGAAATGGTGGTTCCTATACGTTTAAAGCGGATGAAATTAATTGGGTTATCAAAATGGTTTTGGACCCAAGGCATAAGATGAGATTAAAATATGCTTAGACATATGATGTCTTAAATGAATCTCATAAAAGATCTAAGAGTCATATATGTGATATGATTGATGTTTCTACCTAATTAATTTAGTTTTGAGCGGTTTGCCATAGCAAACTTGAAATTAAATTAAAGTTGGATCTTAGCCCATTAAATGTATACTATGCTTATTTGCATTGAAAGGTGTATAATTTAGTGGGAGCATTTATTTTCATGTAAATGCATTATTCTTTTCATATGATATGTGTTACTTATATGTGTTCATATTTTATGTATATCTTTTTGTAGAATAAATGGCATCAAACAATAATCATCTGTCACTGCGATATTGAAATTACCCGGATCCGAGTAGGCTTCGCAGCCCCGGCATCTGGCATCTTTCGCGTTGGCGACGGTGTCTCGCCGTTTTGTTTTCGCATTTTGTAGAGTCGCCACGCCGTTTTTATTAAGCCCAAAACATTGAAAAAGGGCATCAGTTTAAAGATAATTTTAAACTGTTTTTGTGTGATGAGATTTTGAGTTCGGAGGTCAGATGACTCCTTGGGAAGAGAATATTAGAATATTAGAGCTCACCCGAGTCGCCTCGTAAAACGAGTCTTTCTGATACCCCTAATATCCTTTAAATGTTGTGTGTGTGTGTGTGTGCTTTTAAAAATGCATGCTGTATCGGATGTCTACATTGTATGCTATGTATGGAAATGTATTGAAATAGTAATGGAAGGAAGCCTTACCAATGTTGGTTCGTGTCTGTCTTCCGCTGGGGAATAGTGTTTGAGGTCGAAGTAGCGTTCCGGTATGGATCCGGGATTGCTTGGGAGGGGCCGGTTGTCCGCGGACGAGTTTCGGCGTGAGTTGATGTTGCAGCTGCGTTCGGGCAGAGGTTCGGCGTGCGTGGGGATCGTCCGGGATCACTCGGCGCAGGTTCGGCGTGCGTGGGGATCGTCGGGATCACTCGGGCAGAGGTTCGGCGTGCGTTGAGATGGCAGGAGTCACTCGGGCAGAGTTTCGGCGTGGTTTGGAATCGTCGGTTTGACTCGGAAAGAGCCGGGACACCGTGGAAAGACCAGGCAAGGCCTCGGAGTACCACGAGGGGCCTCAGAGTACCTCGAGAGTGCCTCAGGGCAGCGCGGGAGCGTCTCGGGAGCGCTCGGGGAGGCTTCGGAGCACCACAAGGGGGCTCGGAAGGCCTCGGAAGGATCCGAAAGGGGACGGGAATGCCTCGGAAGGACTTAGAGGGGAGGCCAGAAGGCCTAGGGAGGAAGAGAGAAGTGGGAGGTTGTAACGACCCTAACCCTAGGCACTCATTTAGCATCATTTTGTGTGCTTTTAAATATTGTTATTAATATGATGTGTTCAAATTTTATATACTTGATCTCTTATATTAGAATAAAATGATACGGAGATAAATAATGTTCTAAAGGAAAAATAATAATTTAAAATAAATAAAGTAATAGACTGGAGTGAAAATAAAATGGACAAATTAAATGTTGTGAGTTGGGAGGATATTTCATTTGTTGGAAGAATTATTTGGGAAAGTTGGGAAGGGGGACAAATTCCCCTAATTCACTCTCTTTTTCTACCAAAGTCATGGAAACCCATACCCTTCCCCATTCTTCCCCATGTCCGCCCCCTATTTTCTTTACTAAGTATATACTCCACCTCCCTCCTTCATCCTTACTCCTTCATCTTCTTCATTCCTCCATCCTTCCATGGAAACCCTTCTAAACCATTCTTTCTAAAATTCTATTAAATCCAAGCCTACTCCATTTGAAGATCCGGATGTACTTTTGGATTCGTGGAGTCAAGAGGAGCACATTGAGCTTAGAAGATCATCCTTTCCTTCTAAAAATCTAAAGTGAGTTATTATGATCTTCCCTTCTTTAAATGTTCATGACTATTTCATGTTGTTATGATTGTTCTAATGGTTATTTGATGCTTTGGGGAAGCTTTCTTGGATTTGAGGAATGGATTAGTGTTATGGAATTTGTTGTTGTTCATGAAAGTAGTAAAGAGTGGAGGTAAATGGGTTGGATTGGATTAAATGGAAATCTTGGAAATTTGTAGTACATTGGATGAAAATCTAAGTGAGAATGATTTAGAATTAGGAAATGATACTTTGGGATTAAATGAGTTAAAATGAATTTCATAAAGTTAGAATTTCCTTTAAGTTCACAATTAAAAGCTTACTTGGTTGAAAAGTTGGTTTCTTGAGAATCATGTGATAAATGACTTAGAATTATAACACATTTGGGTTTAAAATGATTTATTATGTAAAAATGAAGTTAGTAAGCTTTCTAGTTTCACACAAAACAAGGAAACTCGGTTGGGAAACAATTTGATCTAGCTATTGAAGGATTTCTGCTTCTATTTTGAATCTGGGCTCAGGTCACGAGTCGTGCCCTGTGGCACGAGTCGTGCCTGAGGGTGGGGACGAGTCGTGACTAGGGATAAAGGGAATTCGTGCCTTACTGGGGACGCCAGATTCAGGGGAAGGTCAAGGGGGCACGAGTCGTGCCCTGGGGGACGAGTCGTGCCCTGGCCTGGTTTCAAAGTATCAACTGTAGAGCTGTTCAAACCTATTCAAACTCGAACCAAAATGAAATCTCTTTAACCTAGATTAAAGTAGAATACTTTGGCTTCACAATGACATTCTAAGTGATCAAGATGGGATAGTGGAAGTACTTTAAATGTTGCTAGGAAAACATTAGCTAACCTAGTTTGGTAACTAGACAATTATGATTCCAACTTGGTAGATTCAACTTAGACCCTTAAAGAGGCTAAGTATTATTGTATAATGACCTTGTAGGATGGATTGATGATATTTCCTTGCCTTACATTGAGTTCATATACATTGATTATATTATGCATTGTGTGTTGATCAAATGCTGCACTCTGATTATTGGTTGAACATGAGTATATTTTACCATGTTGATATATTGTTATCCCTTTTTGTGGAATTTATTCAAGTATCTATTATGTGCTTGATAATGTTGAATACTTGATATAGTATTGCTATCTTCATGATATGCTTTGTTGTAGTATGTATCCCTACTTTGGATCATACAATGTTTGGTTAAGCAAGTATGTTATTACCTGCTTAGTTATGTAAATCCAAATTTGGTATTGATTTAATTGTTTGTTGGGCAATGTTATGGATTTATAATGGCACCGAGCCGAGTTCATTATAATTCATACATTGCCGAGTTTGTCCCCCTTGTGTGGGATTTGTGGGCTAGCATCTCCTTTTGAGGTAGATGGTCTAGTTTTCACCGGGATACGACCGTGTGTCCGAGTCCCCGCAGTACCGTTATTGTTCATGGTTCCGAACCGCTTCATCGATCTGCCTTTGCTCGGATGTGTATATCCTTTTGGAGATGAAACCTTGGCTCAGTATCCTTCTAAGTGTTACTTTATCGTACTTATGTGTTGTGATATATTCATGCTGAAGCTGGTCGTTGTCTCCAACCGGTATGGGACGGTTGGCGGCGAGCCTCTCGGGTTATATGAATATGTCTTTTGATGTGTTGCCATGCTACGTGTTGCATCTTGTATGGCATCTTCTTTGCATCCATAATAGCTTGCCGAGATTTATTCTCACCCCTCTCCCCTTTAATGTTTTAGATTACGAGACGGGTGGACCGATCAAGTAAGGGCGGTGAGGAGTTTGGAAGTTATATTGTGGGACTTGTCGGGGTATGATTAGGTTGGTATAGAAAGTGTACTTTGGTATAATTCATTTATGAATTTGTAATTATAAATCTTTATTTTATGTTATAACCAAGGCCGTTTCGTAACTAAAAACGTTTCTTATATTCTAAGTTGGATAGCTATTTCTCCTTTGTGAAAAAGTATAGATTTATTATGAAATGGGTATAATAATTGTATTTATTTTTGAAAGTTAAATAAAGGTTTTAAAAGTTTAGGAAATTTGGGATAGTTTGAGGACGCTCCAGCTCGGGACACGTGTAGGTTCCGGGTCGGGGTCCTCACAGAGGTGTCTGAAAATGAGGAGGGGGAGCCCTCTATTTATAGTGCCAGATTAGGTGCAAAGAGGTCCGTACGGACCTCCCTGGTAATCCAGTATTTTGGTTTTCCTCGATTTGAGGGAATCTGTGATGATGGTGAATATTCTGTAATTATGGTGTCCCCTGAGCAATAAGGTCCGTACGGACCATCTTGCATGCAAAGAGATCCGTACGGACCAACTAAGCATGAGGGTAATCATTTTTCCCGGGATTTGAGGGAATATTGTGGACTTTAAGAAGATTCAGTAATTATTAAAGCAAAGAGGTCCGTACGGACCATTATTGCTTTTCCAATTTCCTGAAAATTCCCAAAAGGTCCTTTTGTCCCTTTTTATCCCAGAAAGGCTCCTCCCTTGGTTTGGCTGGGGGTTTAGAGAGGGTTTTGAGTGAGAGGGGTTGTCGAGACTGCGGTGATGAGTCTGCGGTGCTTCCCGTGTGTTTGAAAGGGTGTGATCCAGATTGGGGTACTTACAGAAGCCCCTCGACGACGTCACTTATGAAAGAAGTGGGGTCGCCGATAAGATAAGGGTCCTAATCTGGATCGCGTCTTTGGGAGATAATGTGGCGGGAAGGTCGGTGTGAGGACGTGGTGGTGTCCTATTGTGTGACCATTTAGGTCGGTAAATTTGGACCCTGTGATAGGATTCCTACGTATCCCTGGCGGGAATCAAGCCTGGTCGTAGTTCAGAGTGTGGGGTGAGTGTTTTGTGAATGCGGGCGTGGTGGTGCCCCGAAGTGTCGCGTGACCGCCGAGGGCCGGGCCATGGAGGACGTGGTGGTGTCCTGGGTGACCGTATAGGTCGATGGGGAGGACGTGGTGATAGGATTCCTACGTATCCCTGGCGGGAATCAAGCCTGGTCGTAGTTCAGAGGTCGTGAAATCGTGAGTGCGGGCGTGGTGGTGCCCTGAAGTGTTGTGTGACCGCCGAGGTCAGTGGTAAGGACGTGGTGGTGTCCTGAAATGTGGTGACCGCCGAGGTCAATTGTGAGGACGTGGTGGTGTCCTGGGATGGAAATTTTACGATTTTCCTAATCGGGTGGTTTAAGGCCTTCCGGGCCGGAGATAGTGATTTGGGAGATTTATACGGTCTTCCGGACCGAGTGGTTTAAAGCCTGCCGGGCTGGAGATAGTTGTGAGGACTTGAATCGTCTTCTGATTGCGGTTGCGCCATGTTTGAGGACTTTGAATCGTCTTCTGGCTGAGGTTTGATGTCATGCGTGAGGACTTGAATCGTCTTCTAGCCGCAGTTGATGTTATGCGCGAGGACTTTGAATCGTCTTCTAGCCGCAGTTGATGTTATGCGCGAGGACTTTGAATCGTCTTCTAGCCGCAGTTGGTGCCACGCGGGAGGACTTTGAATCGTCTTCTGGCGGCGGTTGGTGTTATGCGCGAGGACTTTGAATCGTCTTCTAGCCGCAGTTGGTGCCACGCGGGAGGACTTTGAATCGTCTTCTGGCGGCAGTTGTTGTTATGCGCGAGGACTTTGAATCGTCTTCTAGCCGCAGTTGATGTTATGCGCGAGGACTTTGAATCGTCTTCTAGCCGCAGTTGTGGAGGCATGGCTGCTTTGTGCTTTGATTGCGAGAGGCGTAGATGCCTTTGTGTTTTTGCATGTTGAGTAGGAGGTTGGACTTATGATGACTGCCGGTGCCTGCGTTGCCGTTGAAGTGGGCAAGGATGACGGCCGGTGATTGCTTCACCATTTGGCATTTTGGAGGCGCTTCGTGCCTTGGGACTTGTACTCGGAGGTGTTGGCTCCTTTTTGTGCTTGTTTTGCCGTTTGAGTGGGCAAGGATGATGGTCGGTCTTTGAGGATATGCAGTCTTGTATGACTTCCCTTTGACTTGTTGGGGGAGGAGCTCGGGCTTACTTTGATGGCCGGTGCTTGCGTTGCCGTTGAAGTGGGCTAGGTTCGGGCTTACAATGACTGCCGGTGCTTGAATTGCTGGGGATGCGTGACCTTGTAGGGGCCCTTTTCTGTTGGGAAGATGACTTCGGACCTCTTTTGAGGGCCAGTGGTTGAGTTGTCATTGAGCGTTTGGAGGCGTCTTGTGCCTTGATATTCGTGCTGGGAGGTGTTGGCTCCTTCTTGAATTGCCGTCGGGCGTTTTGGAGGCGTCTCGTGCCTTGATATTCGTACTGGGAGGTGTTGGCTCCTTCTTGAATTGCCGTTGAGTGGGCGAAGACTGGTCTTACATTGACGGTCTGTGGTTGAATTGCCGTTGAAGTGGGCGAGGACTGGTCTTACGTTGACGACCGGGGATTGAATTGCCGTTGAAGTGGGTGAAGACCGGTCTTACGTTGACGGCCGGGGATTGAATTGCCGTTGGAGTGGGCGAGGACCGGTCTTACGTTGACGGCCGGGGATTGAATTGCCGTTGAAGTGGGCGAAGACCGGTCTTACGTTGACGGCCGGGGATTGAATTGCCGTTGAAGTGGGCGAAGACCGGTCTTACGTTGACGGCCGGGGATTGAATTGCCGTTGAAGTGGGCGAAGACCGGTCTTACGTTGACGGCCGGTGATTGAATTGCCGTTGGAGTGGGCGAGGACCGGTCTTACGTTGATGGCCGGGGATTGAATTGCCGTTGGAGTGGGCGAGGACCGGTCTTACGTTGATGGCCGGGGATTGAATTGAAGGGTTAGGGACCATTCTGCACTTGGATTTGCTGGAAAAGGCCTTAGGACAGCCAGGGGCAAAGATTATAAGGGCAGGAAAGTAATTTGGCCACCCCTTGCAAAGAGGTCCGTACGAACCAACCTGGCTGCAAAGAGGTCCGTACGGACCACCTTGGTTTTTTACAGTTCCCAGGTTTTGATCGGGTTTAAATGCCGAGCCCTTCCCCATTCCTTCTTCTTCCGTGCGTGAACCAGAGAGAGAGAAAGAGAGAAAATCCTCCATTGTTAACCAAAATCAACAATTTTTTGCTTGAATTGCTTGCCATGGCTGAAGGATCTCGAAGGAGTCGTCGTCAACGCAGCAAGAGGTGGTCGAGCAACAGATGGGAGCTTCAAAGAATTGGATCTCGTTCGTTCCATCTTCGAAGAACCCAGATGTCTTGTATCCGAATCCGGAGGTGCACAATCGTCGCTCTATGAACGTCGGGGAGGTAAGAAATCCGTTCCGTTTTGATTCCCTGCTCGAATTTTTGAATGCTAGAACTAGGTTTTAGTTTTTCGCATTTTTGAATTTTTTGTTATTATTATTATTTTTTTTATGCCTTTTTGTGAAATTCTTGATGAATTGTTGAAAATGGACATGTAAAAATTGTGGGTATGTGTATTTTGTGCAGAAATGTGTAGATTAGCTTTTATTTGTGAAAATAAAGTGCTTCTCTAATGAAATGCATGCTTTGGTGTTTTGTACCGTATGCTATTTATGTATGTACATTATGAGAAAAGTTTGTCGTGTAGTGACAATTTTTTTGTGAAAAAATGTGACATGTGCCGTGTTTTGTGACGGGTTTTGTCTGAAAGTGTGTACCGTGTAGGGACGGTTTTTTTTGAAAATGCGTTATGCAATGTGTGCCGTGTTTTTGGGTGACGGACTTTGTGGAGAAAATATGTGCAATATGTGCCGTGTTTTTGTGACGGGTTATATGTGCCTTCGCCGTGTTGGGACGGTGAAATTACCCGATCTTTTTCGCGAGCGGGGCGCGGCGGAAAAGGCGGTTGTCTTTCGCGGGGGGTTGGTGTCTGAGACCTCGCTTCACGGGAAGGAGCAGAATGAGGAGTCGCCACGCGGTTTTGTATTTTGAGCCCAAACGTTGAGAAATGGCTATTGAAAATGGTGTCGTTTTTATTGGTAGCAAAAACTTAGGAAAAGGCTTTGAAAACGGGGATCATTTTTATTGGCAGCAAAAACGAGTAAAAAGCTTTTTTGTACCAGAGATTGTTAGGTTCGGAGGTCAGGTTACGTTTCAGGTAGAGTATTACGAGATCGCCCGAAACGCCTCGCATGACGAGTCTTTCTACCTTTCTCGAAATCGTGTGTGTGTGTGTGTGTGTGTGTGTGTGTGTGTGTCTTTTGAAATGGGGGGCTTGAATGACAAGCTTAATCTTGGTTTGAGTGACAAACGTTGATTAGGTGACTTTGTTTGAAAAGACGAGCGTTTGAATGACAAACGTCGGTTTGATATGGAAGTGAGCGTTTGCGTGGCAAACGTCGACTTTGAGTTGAAATGAGCGTTTGCGTGGCAAACGTCGACTTTGAGTTGAAATGAGCGTTTGCGTGGCTGTAACGATGTGTTGCCTTTTTCGCGGGAAAAATTCGATTTTTGCGTTTCTTTGAAAAACCAAATAAAACCGGAAAAAACGGAGTCGCCACGCCATTTTAATTTTGAAGGGCAAAACTTTGAAAAAAGCCCGAGATCAGAGATTTAGGTTCGGAGGTCATGTTACGCGTCGGGAAGGACGTTAGTGTGCACCCGACGCGCCTCGTAAAAACGAGTCTTCCAAGCTGAAAATCATTTTTGTGTGTGTGTGTGTGTGTGTTTTGGCCAAAATAAGTTGAAACTGGAAAAAGTAAAAATTGGGATGTCTTTTTAAGACTTTAAACTGATCCCATGATTTTTTGGAGAATTTTTGGTTTGAGATTTGGTACTCAAAAAACCTTTTGAAGTTGAGAAGTCACTTCTGCCAGAAGAAAATGGCAGCAGACACCTGATTTTGAAATGGATTCAAGGGTCCTAAAACTTCATAATCTGGATGAACTCAGAGAATGAAAGTTTCTCTAGACTCCTTGAATAAACTTTGTGTGAAAGAAATTTCCATTTTGGAGAAGGTTTGAGGGGTCAAAACCTTCTGGAAACCTCAGATATGAGATCTGGATTCCCAGAAACTGATGAACTAGCCTCTGAAAGAAAAATTGAAAAGAGGAGTTTTACTCACCCAAAAATAAGGTAAAAATATGTCTGGAAAGTTTCTGGATGTTGGCTACAAAAAGTGTTTTGTAGTCAACACCAAATTCCAAGTTCATCTGTGTCCAAAAATTAAGACCATGGACTGAGGTCTGAGAAAATTGCTACTGGACAGCAACTTCTCAAGAAAGAAAATATGATTTTAAGGGGGGTTTTGCATCCATGCTTGTCCCCATTTCCCTAGGTTTTGGTTAGTGATCACTAGACATTTTAGTGGTGAATCAACTATACCAAACCATCCTTGGGGTACATTAGGACTAAGCATTTCATTTGCTTGGGGAGGGGATTTTACCCTTTGAAATCAAGATTTAGTGCTTGAAAATGGTTTTCTAGGGTTTTGAAAGTGCATTTTTGCAAGTAAGAAAGAAAAGCTTTGAAAATAATGTTGATCTTTGTAGAAGATCATCCATAGAGATGGTCTTCCATGGTGATCTTCTTAGATCTAGAGAAAGAAGATGAAAGAACTACATTTTGTAGTTTGAAGATGCATGCATGGATGAGATTTAGGGTTAGGAAGAGGAGGGTTTACCAATCTTCCTTGTGTTCTTGAGTGTTTGGCTTGAGTGTATGAGTGTTTAGGGCTTTAATATGAGAGTGAGTGGATGAGTATGAGGTGGGAAAGATTGGAAAGAAAAAGGTGACAATTCTTGAGAATTCTCACCGTTTTCTCTCTATATTTCGCCGTAACTTCGTTGCTATCGTGTTTTTCCTCCTTATTTTTGTGACTCGGAGGGCTCAATTTATAGCCCTCCTGAAAAATGCAAAGGTATCCGCGCGGACAAGGCCGCAGAGGGCGTGCAATCGTTCATTAATTACGGCTCCAAATTTTTAGACAGAAGAATAAAAATTCAAAAAAACCAAATTAATACCCGCTTTTGTGTTTCCACTTTCTATTTATGGTTTTATTCTTTTGTTTTGCTTTTTAAGATGCTTTTCTTGGTTTAACTTCATTTGGCAATGCCCATTCTACCCTCCCTTTGTTAGAAATGTTAGGATAGTTAGGAATTGTTAGAAATGTTATAACTTTCGTTAATTTTATAACGAAAATTCTAACAAGCTCAAATTGGAGCACTTACAGTAGCCCTCGCGACGGCGCTTTCGAAGGAAGCGGGGTCGTCGATAAGAGTAAGGCTCCATATTTGGCAGATGATCGAGTGATCGGGTGGTCGAACCTAGCGATAGGCTACCTACGTATCCCGAACGGGAATCAAGCCGCCGTAGTTCGGGTCTTTGACCCCGAGATGATGGCGTTTTAGGTGCCTCGAACCCGATGAGCGAGTTCTACGCGGTTACATCGGAAAGAAACTCGCTGGGATAAGAGATGACCATTTTTGGTCCGATGGCTATCCGCTCCGCTGGGATAGGAATGACCATTTTCTGGCCCGACGGGTATCCGCCCCGGGCTGGGATAGGAATGACCATTTTCGGTCTCGCTCGGGGATGATTGCGATTTATTGCTTTCTAGTGATAGCGTCTTAGGTGCCTCAAACCTCGAGATGGCGCTTTAGGTGCCTCGGACCTCGATGATGGCGTTTTAGGTGCCTCGAACCTTGAGATGGCGTTTTAGGTGTCTCGAACCTTGAAGATGGCTTTTTAGGCGCCTCGGACTTTGATGATGATGGCTTTTTAGGCGCCTGACCTTAATGATGATGGCTTTTAGGCGCCTGACCTTAATGATGATGGCTTTTTAGGCGCCTCGGACCTTAATTTGAAATGGCCTTTCTGTGGACTTTGTCCGCCGCCGAAGGAGAGGGTGACCGTTTTGGTCGAGGGGCCGGACCTAATGATAGGCTACCTACGTATCCCTAGCTGGGAATCAATCCCTTTCGTAGTTCGAGCACTACTCGAGATTTCGTTGGCTTTTGGGATTCCGTTAACTTTGCCGGGGATTTCGTTAGCCTTTGGCCGGGAAGATCGAGATGTATTCGTCTGGGAAATCGGTCTTACGTTTGACTCGCCGTTGGATGATTTTGATGAAAGATACGGATCTCGTTATCTTTCTCGGGAGCACCTCGGTCTTACGTTTGGCTGTAGGGAGTAATTTTGATGAAAGATACGGGATCTCGTTATCTTTCTCGGGGCACTCGGTCTTACGTTTGACTGGGAGATTTTGATGAAAGATACGGGATCTCGTTATCTTTCTCGGGCACTCGGTCTTACGTTTGGATCACGGGGAATTTGATGAAAGATACGGGATCTCGTTATCTTTCTCGGGCACCTCGGTCTTACGTTTGACCGCCGGGGGTAATTTTGATGAAAGATACGGGATCTCGCTATCTTTCTCAGGGCACTTCGGTCTTACGTTTGACTGCCAGGGGTAATTTTGATGAAAGATACGGGATCTCGTTATCCTTCTCAGGCACTCGGCCTTACGTTGATCACGGGGTAATTTTGATGAAAGATACGGGATCTCGTTATCCTTCTCGTGGCACTCTGGCCTTACGCTTTGATCGCCGGGTAATTTTGATGAAAGATACGAGATCTCGTTATCTTTCTCGGGTCACTCGGTCTTACGTTTTACTCGCCGGGGTAATTTTGATGAAAGATACGGGATCTCGCTATCTTTCTCGTGGCACTCGGCCTTACGTTTGATCACGGGGGTAATTTTGATGAAAGATACGGGATCTCGTTATCTTTCTCGGGTCACTCTCGGCCTTACGTTTGATCGCTGGGGCAATTTTGATGAAAGATACGGAATCTCGTTATCTTTCTCGTGGCACTCGGTCTTACGTTTGACTCACGGGTAATTTTGATGAAAGATACGGGATCTCGTTATCTTTCTCGTGGCACTCGTCTTACGCTTGACTCGCCGGGGGTAATTTTGATGAAAGATACGGGATCTCGTTATCTTTCTCGGGTCACTCTCGGTCTTACGTTTGACCGCCGGCTGGATGATTTTGATGAAAGATACGGATCTCGTTATCTTTCTCTAGGCACTCGGTCTTACGTTGATCGCCGGAGTAATTTTGATGAAAGATACGGGATCTCGTTATCTTTCTCGGGGCACTCGGTCTTACGTTTCGATCACGCCGGGAGATTTTGATGAAAGATACGGGATCTCGTTATCTTTCTCGGGCACTCGGTCTTACGCTTTGACCGCCGGGAGATTTTGATGAAAGATACGGGATCTCGTTATCTTTCTCTGGGCACCTCTGGCCTTACGTTTGACTAGCGGCCGGGAAATTTGATGAAAGATACGGGATCCGTTATCTTCTCGGGGCACCTCGGTCTTACGTTTGACTCGCCGGGGTAATTTTGATGAAAGATACGGGATCTCGCTATCTTTCTCGTGGCACTCGGTCTTACGTTTGACCGCCGGGGTAATTTTGATGAAAGATACGGGATCTCGTTATCCTTCTCGTGGCACTCGGCCTTACGTTTGATCGCCGGGGGTAATTTTGATGAAAGATACGGGATCTCGTTATCCTTCTCGTGGCACTCGGTCTTACGCTTTGATCCGGGGTAATTTTGATGAAAGATACGGGATCTCGTTATCTTTCTCGGGCACTGGTCTTACGTTTGACCGGGGTAATTTTGATGAAAGATACGGGATCCGTTATCTCTCTCGGGGCACTCGGTCTTACGTTTGACTGCGGGGATGATCTTCTTGACAAGGGGCCGACTTTGGTTAACTTTGGTTAACTTTGTCAAGTTCGGGATCGAATTGCGTAGTCCCGAAATTTTAAGGGGCAAAAGGGTCATTTTGACCCTTGCAATCTCATCCGCGCGGATAGGGATGGAAAGTCGTGGTATTAATTAGGGCCAACGCCCTTCTTCTTCTTCCCCATTCAATTTTTTGAAAACGAGAGCAGAGAGAGAGAGAGCAAGAGCCGCCATTGTTGGCCTAGGAGCTTCAAAATTCGTCCGATTTCTTCGATTTTTTGAGCAATGGAACGCGGGGAAGGCGCTTTTCAAGGCCAAGGGCGTGGTCCTATAGCGGAGAGGCGATTGGAGCTCGTCCGGATGAGGAGGCATTACAATCTTTCGCAATCGGTCGAGGAGGAGCATTACCCCGTTGCTTGGCAACATTGGGCTTCGGATCCGCATCTCCGAACGGTATACTTCGAATCCTCTTGATCCTCTTGTCGATTTCTTGCTTGAAATTTTTGGGTGATTTTTGAATTTTTTTTTTTTTTTTTTTGAATATTGAATATTGATATTGATGATATGCAATGTTGCAATGAATTTGTGAGTGTCCCAAAAATGTGCATTTTGCTTGGGAAAAGAATTGGCATTTTTGCCACATTTTTTTTTTTTTAATTCGAAAATTGCATGTGAAAATTCGAAGAATTGTGATTTTTTTTTTTTTTTTGAAATTGAATATTGCATGTTCTTGATGATGATGATTTTTTTTTTTGAAATTGAATTTTGATATTGATGAATGATGATGCAATGCATGCATTTTGTTTGGAAAGAATGGGCATTTTGCCAATATGAGATGTATGTATGAAAAGTGGGACGGATTTTTCCTCCCGTAGGAATGTAAGATGGATGATATGCATGTATGCATTTTTTTTGTTGAAAATGGGACGGAGTTTTTACTTCCGTAGGAATGCATCTTTTTTTTTTTGATGAATGCATTAGGACTTGCTGAAAATTGTTTTCTTTTATGCGAGAAAAATGGGGCTATGCTCATTGTATGCTGTTATGCTGTCGAAATTTTTTTTTTTTAATGTAAATGCAATCTTTTTGACATTTTCTCTCTTCTTTTTTTTTTTACAGGGCGGACACCGTTTTGTGACGGAGCAGCTGAACAAGATGAAGACTCGAGGATCGGTGGAGTCTGTGATTGACTTGTGGGATCGGCTTCCGGATGCGGGCCGAGGAGCTTTGCCGAGTCCGAGACAGATTGTTGTCGAGACGGGGCTCTGGGAGTTCGTCGAGTGCTTGAGGGGACTGGTCAAGTTCCCTAAGTGCAAGGGCTTGATGTTCGCTCTAGCGCAGCATTGGTGGGATGCGACCCACACATTCCACTTCTTCTGGGGCGAGGCGACTGTTACGCCTTCTGACTATGCTGCGATCACGGGTCTGTCCTTCAATGGACGCAGCATTGAGTGGAGAGATGGCTACAGTGACGCGGACCTGCAGGACCTTCTTGGATTTTCCCCTATTCCCAAAAAGGGGATGGGGATGGAGTATGCCGTGGTCTTCGGCAAGATCGTGGAGACCATCGCGAGTTACGAGGCCGGGAGGATAGGTTTAGCGCCGAGCGCATTGCTAGGTCCTTCCTGTGGTTTACTTTCTCGAGCACGCCTTTTGGTCATGCGCCGAGGGACGGCGGTCTTTGCCTTGCCGAGGTACTCGGAGGACATGGAGACGGTTGGAGATATTTCCGGGGAGGCCGGGCCGGGCCGAGCCGTACTTCGCTCTTGATAGATACTGGCCGGAAGGCCGCGAGCTCCTGTCGCTTCGAGTTTGCTCTCGGAGGTATAAGCTCTCTTTTTGCTTTCCCTCTTTCCTTTGAGCACGCACTTTTATTTGCACCGGATTGATTGGATTTTTACCTTTCGCAGGTATGGGCGTTGGAGTTTTTCCACGTCACGGTGTGGAGGCACTCGAGGCGTACGTCGGGGCGTATCCGGCCATGCAGCCTTGGTCCAAGCATGCCCGGAGAAGATAAGCTCCAGGGGGCGTACGACTCTCGTGTACGCGGATTGCCTTCCTTCGACGGAGGCCGAGACAGATGAGGGATGATATTCTTCCCCCGGGATCGCTTTCGAGGTAGCGCACCGAAGGGCGCCGAGATCCGGACAAAGGCAATGAGGAGGATTTTGAGGGGCCCGACTTGCGACGCCTACTATCCGGGAGAGAGGGTGACGCGCCATGGCGTGAACTCGCCTTTGAGGACACCGTGGAGCTCTCCCGCCGATATGATGCATCCGAGCGATCGGTCCGTGACTGGGATGATTACCGAGCAGCCGGCACTTCTCGGACTTCGTGGAGATCGAGCCATATGCGACGTTCGTCTTGAGGAGAGGCTGAGGATGCCTCGGGTTTTGGAGAGGGAGGGGCTTGGGATCCGCGGTACCCTCGGACGGATTTTTCCTATATCCGGGATGGGGTCCGATTGAGGGTGCGAGATCCCTCGGCCGAGCGGCTTCCGCGAGCTTTCCGGCCTCGTCCGGTATGAAGGTATGGCTTCACCTTTTCCCCTTCTTTTCTTTCTTTTGTTTCATCATTTTTAGCATCACTTCCTTTTTTTTTTTGACGCTTTTGCTTTTGTGCGGTTTCGGAGGTGGTCGTCGAGACACGACGAAGCAAGTGATCGGGGCTAAGAGATTCATACGGAGGATGGTTGCTTGCGGGGCACCTCGTGCTAGGGCGAGGAGACCACGGCCGGCACTGTCAGACGGGGAGGCTTCTCCTATTCCCTCGGAGACTTCTTCGAGACCCCTCTTTCTCCTCTCATTGATCACCGCGCGGCCTTTGCCTTCGGATCACGTCATTCTTGGGGATCCGCACGGGCGAGGACACGTCTGGCGGCATGGTGGGTCGTCTCCGTATGTTCGAGTCGGACGCCTTCACCTTCTGGGTACGATTTCTTCAAGGATGCAGGTTTACCCTATCGAGTGTGCCAGTTGGTCCCGGCGAGCCTCTTTACGGAGATGAGGACGATTCCGAGCCCGAGACTTTCGGGGCTCTGACGAGGCGGGCCCGAGTCGCAAGAGGGGCCGGGGGAGACATCGGGTCTTTGGAGACTCAGAATTGATTTTTTTTGAGATTTAGATTTGTACGAGATCATGCACATTTTTTTTTGATGTAATAATTTAGGATTTTATTTATTTTTGTTGTTTGGTTTTGTTTTGTACACTCTCCTTTTTGTTTTTTGGAATGTAATAATTTAAGATTTTATTTTACGAATGCAATGCAAGATGAATGCAGTGTTGCATGAGCCTTGGTTTTTTTTTTGCAAGGGTGTTTGGTATAATGGGTGGTTTGGGGAGGTTTTTGCACAAGTTTCGAGCAACGGGACGGAATATTCCTTTTTTGGTGTAGCGGCTTGGGCATTGCAATTTTTTAAGGAAGCAATCCCATCCGCGCGGAGGAATCACGCATCGACGGTGTCCTTTAATTTTGGTCCGGACACTGGTCTTGCTTTATTTCAAATTCAAATATCCTCTTCAACCTCCGGTCAAACGGCCATTTTCGGGAGGAAGAGAAAAAAACCATGGAAAGCCTTAGAAAAGCTCCCTCAAAGTTGTCCCAAGAGTCCCAAATGTCATTTTTCAACAAGTTCAAGGATTGGTCTAGGAAATTATGCATGAGAGAAGGTCTTTCTTTGAAGAACGGTACAAGGTACGATGCTTGTGGTCTCTCAAAGAATTGGTTCCGGATTATGACCTCTTAAGGGCTTCTTCTTCGTTTTGGGATACTAGAAGGCATGTCTTTTGCCTTTCCTTCAACGAGATTGTTCATTGTGGAAGAATTTCGGGCCTTGCTTGGAGGTCCGGAGGTGGAGGAGATAGCAATTCCTTGGTCCGGAGGAGCTTCTTTTGTTGACAAGTTGTGCAACCTTCTTCATCTTTCCCCGAGGAGGAAGCACGAGGCATGATCCGCGGTCCCGAACATTTTGATATTTCCGGTCTTCCCGACAGATTTAGGGGCTTAGGCTTGGTGGACGACGCCTATTGGGATGCCTTTGCACTTTGCATGTTCGGCACTTTGTTCATGGTTTATTCCTTTGGGATGTCATCGAGCTTTCTTGGATGTTGTTGTTCACCGCCGCTCGGGCGAGAGATGTCATTCCTTTGATCTTGGGGGAGACCTTCCATGCTCTCGACAGATTAGCTACGGGAGACGGTATATGCGTAGGGCGGCCGTTTCTCTTGACCACGTGGGTGATGGAGCGTTTGGGGGTTCTTCGGGAAACCTACTGATATGATCGGAGCCTTGGACTTTTGCCGGGAGAGGTGTTGATGTAGATTTTGATGATCGGGGCTCGTGGGAGCGTTGGATGGCGGGTCGCCGAGGCTGAAGATATCAGATGGTCGGTGCCTCATTGGCGGGTGGAGACTCGTAGAGTGCTTCAGGACGGGTCCCATGTGGTTATGCTTAGGGGCTTTCTCGGTCCGGTTTCTACATTCCGGCTCTGGTCCTGAGGCAGTTTGGCTTGGAGCGGAGTTCCTTTGGAGGGTTTTGATGATATAGCTACCGGGGTGGTGGCTTTGTTTCCATGGATGATCCCTCGGTGTTTCCATTTCTTTCCCGAGTATGGAGGTACGATGCCTTTCCTCCTCGGGTCATTCTCGGGCGTCAGAGGCCGGTGTTCACGACCACTTGGTACCTGGATTGGTACGAGGGGCATGCAGGAGAGACTCGGGTGGCTATTTTGAGACGGCGTGAGGCCATTGTAGGTGCGGAGGACCGGGCTGTTTACGAGAGGAGGAGGGCCGAGGCGAGGGCCAATCCTCATGACGGGGAGCGGAGACGCTGTGACCGGCCCATGAGGCTTACGTCAAGAGACGGGAGAGGAGGGCTCCTATGCTACCGGCTAGGCTACGGGAGATGAGGGATGACGCTAGGGCTACTAAGGCCACGACGGTAGGCTGGTTTGATAGACCACTGTCCCTATACCGAGCTTGGTAGGAGGAATGCGACATTTTTCCGGTTCGAAGAGAAAGACTCGGAGGGAAGAAGAAGGGAGAGACCGATGAGTGGGTTGGAGTGACTACGAGGTTTCCAAGTATCCCTTTCTTGCCATGACGAGACACATTAGTTTGATTATGTATCTTAGTTTTCTTTTAGCGGGTTGCCGGTTGTAGGAATGAATCGGGCTTAGACTCATCAAAGAGCTTTTAACTTGTAATGAATATTTGAATTGCTTTAGAGTTTTTTTTTGAGACGCTTTCATGGTCGATCAATTGTATTGATGCCAAAGTATGGCTTTTATTTGTGCTTTAGACCGAGCCGTTTCCATTTGCCTACGTTCCCCTCATTTTGAGGAGCTCGGGTCTTCGTAGTTCCACTGGTGAACTCTTTTTTTTTTTTTTTTGTTTGTTTTTTTTTTGGTGCAACCCTTTGTTTTTACCTAGGACGCCCTTTTCGGGTTTCTAACCTAGTTGGGTATTACTCTTTTAGCACTCTTTTTTTGTTTTTTTGTTTTTTTTTTGGTGCAACCTGTTTTTTACCTAGGCCGCCCTTTTCGGGTTTCTAACCTAGTTGGGTATTACTCTTTTAGCACTCTTTTTTTTTGTTTTTTTGTTTTTTTTTTTTTTTGGTGCAACCATTTTTACCTAGGCCGCCCTTTTCGGGTTTCTAACCTAGTTGGGTATTACTCTTTTAGCACTCTTTTTTTGTTTTTTTTTGTTTTTTTTTTTTTTTGTTTTTTTTACGCGTAGTATCTGCGCGGCTTGTCACCATTCACCGGGTGTCAAAGGGATTCCGTCGAGGTCCGCAAGTTGCATGGCGCCTCGGAGAAGATCTTACGGACGACATATGGCCCGACCCATACGGGCTTCCATTTGCCGAGAGGGTTGATACGGGCCAGGGGCTTTTCTTTTAGAACGAGATCACCTTCTCGGATCTCCCGATGCTTTACTTTCTTGTCGAAGGCTCTAGCCATTCTTCCTTGGTAGGCTCGGATGTGTTCCATGGCCTTCGGTCGGCGTTCGTCTAGTAGGACCAATTCGTCATGGCGACTGGAGCCATTCGACCTCGTTGATTTGGCTTTCCAGCGGTATACGGAGCGAGGTATTTCCGGCTCGATTGGGAGTACGGCTTCCATTCCGTATGTGAGGGCAAAAGGTGTTTCCCCGATTGCCGTTCGGCGATGTTACGCCCCGAGTGCCAGTGTAACTTCTCGGGCCAATCTACGCCTTGGACAGCCATTTTCCGGATGATATTTTCCAGAGTCTTGTTTCTTGCTTGACGGCTCCCAGTTGGTTTTGGGGCACAGTAGGAGGTGATGACTTGTGACGGGTTATTCGGAATTCCGCGGCAACTGTCACATTCCCCTTCGAAGTGGGATCCATTATCTGAAATGATTTCGGCCGGCAACCCGTATCGGCACATGATGTTTTCTTTGATGAAGAGGGCTACTTTCCTTGAGTTGAGGATTTTGTAGGATTTTGCAGAGCATCCTTTCCACTTCCTTCGAAGAAATGACCAATCTGCGTCTCTTTAGGCTCTTCTGTAGTTCCCAAATTCACACTGGTCAAAATCTCTTCGGCAGCTTGGGCTCGATTTTCCTCTTTCCGGACAACCTGCTTAAAGATTTCTTTGATATATTGTTCATTTAATGTGTCTGCCTCTTCATCTAGTGAATCGTTATTAACTGTTTTTAGATTATTAGTTAATTCATCATTAGTTAAAGTGGCAATTAAGGGATACTCAGAAAGGTTCATCATTTCATTGAAGACGAAGGGGAATACAACGTTGGCTACAGACTCGTAGTCTTCAGGCGTGAGGCCGTCGGACGACTCGAGAGACTCGAACTCAACAATGAGAGACTCGGAGGACTTTACAAAGGTTGACACGAAAGGTCGGGGGACCAATCCAAGCTTGGTGATCATTTCCTCCTTGGTCGCGGACGGGCCTGAGAGAGTTTCCCAATTCTTTAGCGGCATCGCTGTTGGTGGCTTCACAACTCGGGAAAGGCATGGTCTCTGTGCTCCCTCTTCGGTCGTTGCTATCATCTCTTTGTCGAACCGAGAATCAACTGTGTTTGGCATGAAAGCGAGCATGTGGATGTAGGGATCTTCCTCAGTGCAGGGACTTCCGTTTCGTCACAATCCCGATCGCTCAATCCCGGATGTAAGGACGCGTGCGTCTCGGTGAGCAGCTAGAAAAATCTCATGTCCCATACTCGAGCGGAAAGGCTTGGCGAGGTAGTTCAGCAAGGAGGACGTCCCACACGACGTTCATAGATTCGAGCGAGTGCAGCCGGTGTTTCTTGACTTTTATCATGAAAACCTCCTCGCCGGCGAGGCCGAGGAATGGGTTTGCGAGAATGCGGCAAATACTGTGATTGAGGACCTGGGGACTTGTGTGCACAGTATCATGGCGGTGTTCGGCATTTCCTTCCGATACGCCTCCAAGTGTTGGAAATAGCAATTGAATTTGATGAATCGAACTTCTTCGGAGTCCGCTCGTTTGAGTGTGTCGACATAGTTGGCATTCTTTGGATTCCAAAGGATGCTTGCGAGACTTGCCTCTTGAAGGATGTAGCCCGGTGTTTGGCTGTGGCGTTCTTGGCTATTGTTTGACTTCGTTCCCTATGAGGAAGCTGTCACCCCTTATGACTTCGAGGTCTCCCTGCCGGTTGATGAATTTGACGCATTGGTGGAGAGTGGAGGCTATAGCTTTCATGTGATGCAACCAAGGGCGCCCTAGTAGAGTTTGTGAACTCGGAGGATATCCATTACATGGAACTTTGCGGGCACCATTTGGGTTTCGTACCAGAGTTCCGTGAGTCACTTGTCCCCGCATCGGGACGAGACGAACCGTCGTAGGCTTTGACGATCCCGGTAGATGGGATCACGCGCCTTTCATTTATGCGGAGGGCCCTCATCATGCCTTTGAGGAAGGGCGTTTACCGATGATCCATTGTCCACTAATACCCCGGGGAGTGACATGGTGTTGGCCGAATAGTGATGTACAAAGCTTCATTGTGTTGGGAGACATCTCTTGGCAAATCTTCATCGCGTAAGGTGATCATACTCCCATATAGGTGAGGATCATAGATTTGGTCCTTGTCTCGGGATGGAGAGTCATCAAGTCGGTCACTTCGTGCCTTTTTCTTGTGAGGCGAAGTCTTTGCGAAGCCCACAGGTTATGCGGATGCCTTTTGTGGCGGTTGCCATCTCCGATCAACATGTTGATTGAGTGGGAGCGCCGAGGCCAGCGCGTCGGTTTTCTTCATCGGTGTATACTCGGGAGGCTGGACAAGGCGAACCTTGGGCGACCCCCGAGGGGGGTTGGACTTACGTTCGCAGATACTGCGGTATCTGAAGGTCTCGATTCCGTCGTTAGCCCAGGAAGGCTTTTACGCTCTTTTATCCCTTTTTGCTTTGGGAAGGCGGCTGAGTAGAGTACATAATAATCAAATCCCCCGAGATGGCTCCCGAGCGTTCCCACACTTTGTTATCACCGGCCTCGAATCTCTCCTTCAATTTTCTTTGGGAGGAAATTTTCTTTTTCTTAGGAGGACGGTCCTCGTGTATCCAATCACGATAGTCCCTTTCAAGGCAGTCGGGACAGTCACAAATATCCCACCAAATGTGTTCCACGAGGTGGTGGGCGATTTGGGACCTCGGGTTGGCGGTCTTTGGAATGACTTTGAGTGGAACGGTCCGAGGGGATCTCGCTGCTGGGCTCGTGCAGTAGCGAGTGATTGGACTCCGCCGGATAATGAGAGGTATTGAGGTCCTGGGAACGGGCATATGTTTGTCCTTCAAGGTAGCCCCGGTCGGTTGGGATATTGTTAAGGTCCCAAAGTGGCGTGTGGCCTCTTCAATCCAGCTCGCTCGTCCGTTTCCGGCGTTCTTCCAGGGCTTTGATGGGCGACCATATTTCTTCGGCTTGTTCCACGATTTTCATCACTCAGCCGATATTTGTGGGATCATCACCTTGAGAGGGGACAACCGACAAGATACCGAACTCTTTCGTCCCTGTTGCTGTTTGGGGGCCAGGTTGCCACTGTAAGTCGGCGCGGAGTCCCGGCGGTGGAAACATAGGAATCTTGGGGTAGCATCTTGATGTATCCGGGACTGTTAAGAAGAGGAGGAGAACCCTCTTTCGTCTTTGCGGTAAAAGTGCCATCGGAATTGAGACCGATAGTCAAACCATGACTTGCGACTACCCCCGCAGGGTCATCAATTTGGGCCTCATGTCGAAGTCTCATTTGTTCTACCAACTGGATCCAATATTGGTCTGTCTGAGGGATTTTGGAGGACGGAGCAACGTTATCCCTATCATTACCGGCTGATGCAGACATTCTGAAACCCGGAGTTGGAACAAACGGCGAAGCCGATGACGCGCTTGACTCTTCCCAACCGCTCAAACGGTGACCGGTGCAGAAACCAAGCTTTGTGCGGAGGCTGGCGGGGAAGGACACGAAGGATTCAGATGTCTGGGAATGGAAGGAGGGTAGGTGTTTGGGCTTTTGGCTCATGCAACATGCGCTTATTTGTTCACGTTTACTTAAAACATGTTTTATTAACCTAATCGGTTGGAAAAGATTGCTCTTCTTTTTCGCAAACTACTACGATTCTGGATTAGTGGGCCCCGTCACTACGTCTATAAGCCCCTCGTATTCCACCCGTATTTCGACCTCCCAGGGGTGGACAGCCCCGGCGAGGGTCCTATAGGGCAAGCGGGTCCCACCGACCGAAAGAAAACGATCCTAAAAGTGCGGCGGGTAATCGAGTCTT
Organism: Adenophora triphylla var. japonica; assembly: GCA_022495995.1. Classification (NCBI taxonomy): domain Eukaryota; kingdom Viridiplantae; phylum Streptophyta; class Magnoliopsida; order Asterales; family Campanulaceae; genus Adenophora; species Adenophora triphylla. The sequence continues at coordinate 205,209 of JAFEMH010003326.1, forward strand.
AACGAGCATTCGATGTAAATTACGGACAAGCCGACGTGAAAGTCAAGATCATGTCCGAGGGATCGACAAAAAGTCGGCATGATTTGACTGATAAGCGTCACGATTGATCTTGACTTGTCGTCGCTAAGCCGTAATTAGGCATGGAATAGTCATTAATCCTTGATGACTCGTGTGTCAATGCTGGGAGTCAGGTGTATAATTTGTGCCGAGTCGGAGCGAAGTCAGGCGCTTAGGTCAATATCTTGGTCAAAGTCTCGCGGCGGAAAACCGGCGAGAACTTCGACCGATTAGCGACTGATTAGGGACCCGAGAGATATTGAGTCGGTATGTCGACAAAGGCTTGAAAGGAAAGGTCTATACACGGACAGGGCATGACACGAGACCCGGACTAAAAACCAACCGGGTCTCGGACAATGTGTGTCACGGACAAGTGCATGGTCGACACGAGGCTCCAGTGGGATGTTTGGGTAGTCCCGTGCTCATCCGAGAGGCGTAATAAGACCAAACGGACCGCGACAAGGATTTCCGGGTTAAGGACGTAGTGTGCGGTGTACGGTCACGTGCGCGTAGTGTGCAAGCGATCTATATTCTTTTTCTGAGTAAAATAGAAATTTTTTTTTATGTGTCTTAAAAATATGATGCATGATTTTTTTTTGGAAATTTTCTTTTTTTTTTTGAAAATCTCTTTTTTTTTTGAATTTTTTTTTTATGAGCACATAAGCACGTAAGCATGAAAATTCCGACCGTTCGGGACATTATTCCGACAAATAACATTTTGACTTTCTCCGAGGCGGCCAAAACAACATGAAAACCGTGCAAAAAATCAACACACACACAAAAATGATTTTCAAAGCCTCGGACGGAAGCTTGACCCTCAAAAGCTTTTTTTTTTTTGAAACGGTGATACCGGTACGTGGGATTGTTAGACCACAATTTATCCCCGACTCGTGTTAGGAGGCGATAACGGGAAATTTAGTGGTTTCCACCAATATACCGAATACCATTTTTTTATTAAAAAGCTTACTCCCCAGCGGAGTCGCCACTGTAACGATGTGTTGCCTTTTTCGCGGGAAAAATTCGATTTTTGCGTTTCTTTGAAAAACCAAATAAAACCGGAAAAACGGAGTCGCCACGCCATTTTAATTTTGAAGGGCAAAACTTTGAAAAAGCCCGAGATCAGAGATTTAGGTTCGGAGGTCATGTTACGCGTCGGGAAGGACGTTAGTGTGCACCCGACGCGCCTCGTAAAAACGAGTCTTCCAAGCTGAAAATCATTTGTGTGTGTGTGTGTGTGTGTGTGTTTTGGCCAAAATAAGTTGAAACTGGAAAAAGTAAAAATTGGGATGTCTTTTTAAGACTTTAAACTGATCCCATGATTTTTTGGAGAATTTTTGGTTTGAGATTTGGTATTCAAAAAACCTTTTGAAGTTGAGAAGTCACTTCTGCCAGAAGAAAATGGCAGCAGACACCTGATTTTGAAATGGATTCAAGGGTCCTAAAACTTCATAATCTGGATGAACTCAGAGAATGAAAGTTTCTCTAGACTCCTTGAATAAACTTTTTGTGAAAGAAATTTCCATTTTGGAGAAGGTTTGAGGGGTCAAAACCTTCTGGAAACCTCAGATATGAGATCTGGATTCCCAGAAACTGATGAACTAGCCTCTGAAAGAAAAATTGAAAAGAGGAGTTTTACTCACCCAAAAAATAAGGTAAAAATATGTCTGGAAAGCTCTGGATGTTGGCTACAAAAAGTGTTTTGTAGTCAACACCAAATTCCAAGTTCATCTGTGTCCAAAAATTAATACCATGGACTGAGGTCTGAGAAAATTGCTACTGGACAGCAACTTCTCAAGAAAGAAAATATGATTTTAAGGGGGGTTTTGCATCCATGCTTGTCCCCATTTCCCTAGGTTTTGGTTAGTGATCACTAGACATTTTAGTGGTGAATCAACTATACCAAACCATCCTTGGGGTACATTAGGACTAAGCATTTCATTTGCTTGGGGAGGGGGATTTTACCCTTTGAAATCAAGATTTAGTGCTTGAAAATGGTTTTCTAGGGTTTTGAAAGTGCATTTTTGCAAGTAAGAAAGAAAAGCTTTGAAAATAATGTTGATCTTTGTAGAAGATCATCCATAGAGATGGTCTTCCATGGTGATCTTCTTAGATCTAGAGAAAGAAGATGAAAGAACTACATTTTGTAGTTTGAAGATGCATGCATGGATGAGATTTAGGGTTAGGAAGAGGAGGGTTTACCAATCTTCCTTGTGTTCTTGAGTGTTTGGCTTGAGTGTATGAGTGTTTAGGGCTTTAATATGAGAGTGAGTGGATGAGTATGAGTTGGGAAAGATTGGAAAGAAAAAGGTGACAATTCTTGAGAATTCTCACTGTTTTCTCTCTATATTTCGCCAGAACTTCGTTGCTATTGTGTTTTTCCTCCTTATTTTTGTGACTGGAGGGCTCAATTTATAGCCCTCCTGAAAATGCAAAGGTATCCGCGGGGACAAGGCCGCAGGGCGTGCACTGTTCATTAATTACAGCTCCAGCCTTAGACAGGAAGAATAAAAATTCAAAAAAAACCAAATTAACAGCCAGTTTTTGTGTTTCCAGCCTTTCTATTTATGGTTTTATTCTTTTGTTTTGCTTTTTAAGATGCTTTTCTTGGTTTAACTTCATTTGGCAATGCCCATTCTACCCTCCCTTTGTTAGAAATGTTAGGATAGTTAGGAATTGTTAGAAATGTTATAACTTTCGTTAATTTTATAACGAAAATTCTAACAAGCTCAAATTGGAGCACTTACAGTGGCAAATGTCGACTTTGAGTTGAAATGAGCGTTTGCGTGGCAAATGTCGACTTTGAGTTGAAATGAGCGTTTGCGTGGCAAACGTCGACTTTGAGTTGAAATGAGTCATTGTTAACGATTTTTACGGGAAAAATGCGTATTAAATGATATGCGATCAACGAATCGGGTTGCGACTCGGACTTTTGAAAAGTAAATACTATCACAATCCAAACGGATCGAACTTGTAAATGACAGTATTTAAAGCAGTGTCAACGGAATCAAACGATCCGAAATCGTAAATGACGATCAACGAGGCCAAACGGCTCGGAATTGTAAATGACGATCAACGAGGCCAAACGGCTCGGAAGTGTAAATGACGATCAACGAGGCCAAACGGCTCGGAATTGTAAATGACGATCAACGAGGCCAAACGGCTCGGAATTGTAAATAACGTGAAAGTAAATGGAACGGGGTCGGAACGCCGTTTTAACCCGTGATTACTTCTCTTACGGAAAGAGAAGAGGATCGGGGGGCTAAAACGTATCGGACCCCGTTAGACGGAGGCGTCTACATTTTGACAATGACGTTCGAAACAGTTATAGCGACTGGCGCGTAAACCGAGACGGAACGGAAGATTCAGAGAGAGGGAGTTATACCTATGGCTAGGGTCGACTCCTTTGGCTCGGGAGGTGTGCACGGGACACGGAAAGTTATTCGAAAGGTTGTTTCGAAGTTGTAGGGTGCGTATTTGATCGAAATACGAAGGTTTCACGCGAATCGAGACAAAACGGGAGCTCGGGAGGGGTGGAAACCAGTTTGGACCGTGGGGTATGTGATTTTTTGGTGTTAAAATCCCTCCTCTTTGCTTTGACAGCAACTTCTATTTATAGGGTGAAAATTGCAGTAGGAGTCCGGCCGGACTTTGACTGAATTTCAGGGGTTTTGGGAATTTTGGAAATCTGGAGGACTTGTTGGCAATTTCAGGAAAATTGCACAAAGTGAGTCCGGCCGGACTAGGCTTGCAAACCAGGGGTATTTTGGTCTTTTGGCCTTGATTTGTGATTGACGAGTGACTAGAGGGAGGTGGCATGCAGGACACGTGTCCTGAGACTCACCAGAAGTGTGGGAGTTCGTTCCCCGGTCCCGGTTTTGTCCGTTTTTAAAATAACAGTCCAGGAAATGTCCTAAACGCCCCCGGAAAGTGCCGGAAAATGCGTTTTTCAGGGAAAGCCATACTTTTACGTGAGATGTCACGTGATAAGTACGGTTTGACTTCGGGATGCACGCGGCGATCCCGGACGCCTCGTTGGCACAAAGAACGGGAGTTTAACGAGTTCCGGTTAACCTGGAGCGGGCCAGTTAACGGATTTCGGTTAACTTTCTGACGGATTTGGACGATCCGGATTTGGGTACTTACAGACGGACCTTTTTGAAAATGTGTCGCGTAGGGTTTAATCCCCCCCTTTTTTCTTTTTAGAAAATGTGTACAGTGTGTGCCGTGTTTTTGTGACGGACTGCATGGGGAAAATTATAGGTATAATGTGAAAATTATGTGCAATGTGTGCCGTGTTTTGTGACGGGATATATGTGAAAAATATGTGCAATGTGTGCCGTGTTTTGTGACGGGTTATTTTTCATGGCTTTCCGTGTTGGGACGGACTTTTGTGCCTTTTGTTTTATATTAAGTACTGTGATTGACGTACCTTTGCTGTGTTTACCTGCAGGATGCGGGGCTTATGGCCGGGAAGGCCAAGAGGATGAAGACTCGGGGGTCGCTCGAGGCCGTTGTTGAGCCGTGGCGGCGGATGCCCGATATTTCGTGGACGGTAGGCCGAGTCCCGTGAGGCCGGGTCTACGCTTCGGCCCGGGGGTGTTCGTCGAGAACCCGGCCGGAGTTTCGATACGAGGAAGACAAGAGCGTCTTCCTTGGCCTTTCCGAGTACTGGTGGGATACCACCCACACCTTCCATCTCGAGCCGGGAGAGGTGACGGTGACGCCGACCGACTTTGCTGCGATTACCGGGCTTTCCTTCAAAGGAGGGCCGGTACGGTGGAGAGATATGATCTCCGATGTTGTGTTGACCGAGTTGCTGGGCTTTGAGCCTCGTCCTCGCAGGGGCCTGGGCATGTTGTATAGTGATGTGGAGCTGAGGATCACGTCCAGCATTGGGGCCTATGTTCGGGGTACCGGCCAGGTGACGGCGGAGCAGCTGGCGCGCTCCTTTTTGTGGTATGCACTTTCCGAGACTTTGTTCTCGAACCACGCGACCGCGGCTCCCTTTGCTTTGTTGGAGAGCTTGATTGATCTGGAGAGGGTTTGTGACATTGCTTGGGGCGAGGCAGGCTTGGCCGAGCTCTACTTTTCTTTGGACCGGTTTAGCCGGGGTGTGGCCAGTTCTTTGGCCTGTTTTGACTTTGCTTTGGAGGTATGAGTTTATTGCTATTTTTGATTTAGCAACTTGTCGTTTCTCCGTTTTCTTTTGCACTGAGCCTTCTCTGTTTTTGTCGCAGGTGTGGTTTTATGAGGTTTTTCAGTGCTTCCCGTGGGATAGAGATCCGGGGGCTGTTGCTGCGTATCCTGCTATGCTGGGCTGGGCTCGTACGGCGAGGAAGAGGAGGACCAGCAGAGGGAAGCTCACCATCGCCTACGGGGATGTGCAGGAGCATCTAGAGAGGGGTAGCCCGGAGGGGTTTATTTTGTTCCCGTGGGCTCGGTATGAGGGGGATGAGTTTGAGGGGGCTCCCGAGGTGACAGCGCAGCGGAAGATGCTGCGGGGCTTGACCTGCGATGTTATGTATCTGGGGGAGCGGGTCTTCTGGCAGCATGGCCCTGGTGTGCTTCCCGTGGTTCTGAGGGACCCTCCCTTTGGGATGCTTGATTCCCGGGACATGGATGTGCTTGACTTTGAGAGGTACCTTGGCGGTGTGGGCGCCGAGGAGTTCATCTTGTATGGAGAGGAGTACGGGGCCTTCGTGAGGAGGAAGCTGAGGACGCCGCAGTAATCGGCGAGGGAGAGAGAGGCCGGCCCGCAGCTCCCCTGCAGGTTCCGATGCCGGGGCCGGATTTCACGTATGTCCGGGGACGGATCGAGGAGGAGGGTGTCTCGTACCCGTCTCGAGCAGCCCCGCCGCATACCGAGTGGATCCCGACAGACGGTGAGTGTGCTTACTCTTTTCCATCTTGGCATCTTTTCGCATTTTCTCTTTTTGTTGTCGAGTGTAACCGTATTGCCGAGCATTTCCTTGGTCGCTTGTTGGTGCAGTCCCAGGGAGAGCCTATGATATGCTGACTCGCCGTTATGTGGCGATGAGGTCGTTTGCGAAGAAGATGGCGTCGAAGATATCTTGCCGGTCTTCGCGACGCGTGCCAGCATACGAGCCTATGCCTTCGAGGCATTCCGTAGACGTTCCTCCGCCTAGAGCCGAGCCGGAGCCGCAGCAGGAGGGACCTTCGAGGGGGCGGCATAGTATGGATGCCGGACATCTTCGGAGTTCCGAGGCGCAGCCCCTTTTATCGCTTCTTCCCTCCTCAGGATGCACATGGCGAGGGTCCGTCAGAGCCTTCCTTCTTTGATCCTTTCGCCGGATTTGATCCTTCAGATTACTTTGAGTGGCAGCCTCCGGCGGGGGCTCGGTACTCTGATGACGAGGATGTGGCGGGCGAGTTCACAGGGATGCCCGACTTCTCTCTGGAGGACCTCGGCGAGGATGATGATGATGCTGAAGAGTCGGATTAGGGTCCATTTGCTTTCCCTCTTTCCATATCTTTTTTTTTTGTTTAGCAAATGTACATTTGATATTCCTGTAATAAAACACTCATATTTGCACGGCAAACAGCATTTTATTTTAAGATGTAATGTCATTTTTGTGATTCCCGGGATTTGTCCTAGAAATGGTTGCTATTATTATTTTTTATTTTTGTGCATGCCACGTGAGCTGAGAGTGCGTTTGTAGGTAGTGTATGTTTGCCGGGAATGGCTTTGGCCAGTGTTTGGGCAGTTTGGAGCAAGGTCCTGCTGAGGACAGTGGTTGTTGTACTGTTTGCTGGGGAAAATGGGTTCTTTTTGCAAGGAGGTCCGTACGGACATACTTAGCATGCAAAGAGGTCCGTACGGACCAACCTTGCTTTTGGGAAGGGGATAAATGCTTTCCAGTGTCTGGTTCTTCCCCATTTCCCCATTTGCAGCCATTTTCGAGCTTTCTTCCCCATTTTCTCTAGGAACCTCCATTTTTGCCATGGATTCTTCGTACGTCCCTAGAATTTTGCCGAGGCTTTCGCAGGAGAGGCAAGCACACTTCCTTGAGCAGCTTGAAAACGTGGATGCGGCGCCGTATGAGGCATCGAGACGGGCTTTCGAGGTAAGGTTTCGTCTTTGCTCGATTTGGTCTTTTAAGGAGTTGGTTCCCGATTGGGATTTGCTGCGGGCCGCCGCGAAGTTCGGGACGTTAGGAGGCATGTGTACCAAGTTTCTCCTATAATGAAATGGTGCCCACTTTTGAGGATTTTCGGGCTTTGATGGGGGGACCGGAGGTGGAGGCCATCTCGCTTCCTTTGATTGGTGGTGCTGCGGTGAGCGTGAAGCTTGCAGGCTTTCTTCGTACTTCGTTGGAAGAAGTGCAGGCATGATCCTTGATTCGGGTCATATCGACATTTCGAGCCGCCGAGCGGTTCATGGTTGATGATGAGAGTGACGTCTCTTGGGATGCATTCGCCTTGTGCACGATAGCGACGCTCTTCATGGTCGCCTCCTTGGCATTTGTGATGGGGCTTTGCTAGAAGTGGTAGGGCACCGCAGAGCCGGAGAGGATATTGTCCCGTTGGTGCCGGGGGAGACTCTTCATGGTATCGACCGTCCGGCGACCGGGGATCGTTTCATGAGAGGGGGAAGCCCCGCTTTGCTCACCTTGTGGCCGCGAGAGAGACTTCAGCCATGCCCGAGGCTCCGACGTCGTTTAGTCCGTGGTCATTTGCTCGCCGACATCTCGGTGTTGGATATGGATCACCCGCCCGGGAGAGATGGATGGCACAGCCTTGGTACGCATCGATCCGCCGGTGGGTTCCGCACCGGAGGATTGAGACTAGGAGGGTCTTGCAGAAGGGTCCTACGTTGTCGTGGTTCCAGGTTTGTCTTGGTCCTCCTTCTATATTCCGTCACTTATTTCCCGGCGCTTTGGGATGAAGCAGAGCCTTTGTTGGGCCGGGATGACCTTGCTACCGCGGAGGTAGTTCCTCTTTGTATGGCGGCCTGTGTGCCTTCTTGTATTTTCTCGAGGGTATGGAAGTATTCCGCTTCCCTCCCGTGGTACTCCTTAGACGTCTGGGAGAGTGTCTTATTGACGACTCAAGCACTCCGGCCCGGTATGAGCAACGTGTCGGGCAGTCCCAAGTGGTCTTGGAGAGCGTGCGTGTAGCGATTCTGGGACCCGATTGCCGTAGTAGCTATTGCCTTAGGAGTGCCGAAGCCCGGTCTCGACCCTTTCGATGTGACGGGAGACACTTTGTTTGACTACGAGACTAGAGTTGACCGACCGACAGGAGAGGTCCTCTTTTGCAGACTCGCAGGGAGGAGATCCGAGCCGAAGCACGGGCGAATGAAGCCCCGAGAGCTACCGGATTGTTTGACTCTACGGGGAGGACCCCGCATCTCTGGACCGAGAGACGCAGAGTTGGTTCACGTGAGCGAAAGAAGACTCGCCTGGGACGAGGGAAGAAAGGAAAGAATGGCGAGGGGACAAGCGCAGATGGCGCGGAATGACCTCCTAGGTATCCATTCATTGCATTTGCAAACACATTATTAGTTAAATGTATTAAGCTGTCTTTTAGCATGTTGTGAACTTGAGAGTAGACCGTGCTTGAACTCATCAAGAAATGTTGTAACCGTTAGTGATTTGTGATTTACTTTTAAAGCTTTGTCGAGACGCAAGATCTTTTGTTTGCCTTTGTTTCTTTTGTGCACTTTGTCGGCGTCCATCTTTGAACATTTCTGTTGCATTTGCATGACCGAAGGCCTGGGCCATGACGGCAATCCCTTTTGCTTAGGCTTTGTGCTTGGCTGAGAGGTTGAATGATCCCTTGACAAGTCGTTTTGACGGTCTTTTCCGCAGCTTCCTTGCCTCTTGTTGGCGTCGGGCTCTTGACCTCTTTTTTGCAGCTTCTGCTTGAGCTTCTTTTGTTTTTTTTTTTGTGAGCCCTTGCTCGAGCTCTTTTTTTTTTATATATTTTTTTTTGTGAGCCCTTGCTCGAGCTCTTTTTTTTTTTTTTGAAGCGCGTGAGGGCGAAGACAAGCCCCTGGCTTGGAAGCAAACATGAGTCAGTCGTTTGATGCTGAGTGACCCTCGGATGTCCTTTGATGTTGCCGCCGTCGTTTGACTTGGTCAAGGTGACTGCTGGGGCGTGTTCTTGAAAAGTGCGTAGCTTGATGGAGGTCTTGATTGACATTCAAACTTTTGACTTTTTTGTGTATTTTTAGACCGGACCAATTAAGGTTGCCTACGTTCCCCTGACTAGAGGGCTCAGTCCGCGTAGTTCGACACTACATGGAGTGCCAAGAGATGCACAGCTTGTTCTTCTTTAGGCGAAGTATCTGCGAAGTTTGCTTCCGTTGACCGGATTCATGAAGGGATTGCCGTCTAGGTCCGTCGCCTTCATGGCGCCTCCGGAGAAGATCTTTTGAACCACGAAAGGGCCGATCCATGTGGGTTCCCATTTTCCCAGCTGGGTTGGTTCGAGTGGGAGGCTTTTCTTTGAGTACAAGGTCACCTTCCCCGATGTCTCGGGATTTGACTTTCTTGTCGAAAGCTCTAGCCATCCCGCTGATAGGCTCTGACGTGTTCCATGGCCTTTAGTCGTCGCTCGTCTAGCGTGAGCCAATTCGTCGTGTCGACTTCGGAGCCATTCAACTTCGTTGATGTCATTTTCCAAAGAAGACTCGGAGTGAGGGAATTTCTAGCTCGATGGGAAGGACTGCTTCCATCCCGTATGTCGTGGCAAATGGGGTTTCTCCCGTGGTCTTCCTGACCGATGTGCGGTAGCCCCAAAGTGCAAGGTGCAGCTTCTCGGGCCAATCTCGTCCTCGGGTGGTCATTTTTCGAATGATCCGTTCGAGGGTTTTGTTTGTCGCTTCCACGGCGCCGTTTGTTTGTGGCCGGTAGGAGAAGATTTGTGGCGTGTGATCTTGAATTCAGCCAGCCAGTCCTGTCGAATTCCCCTTCGAAGTGTGAGCCATTGTCCGATATGACCTCATTTGGGATGCCGTATCGGCGCATGATGTTTTCCTTGAGGAAATGCGCGACCTTCTTGGAGGTGAGTACCTTGTAGGACTTGGCTTCGACCCATTTGGTGAAGTAGTCGATGGCTACTAAGATGAACTCGTGACCGTTGCCGTCGCTCGGGCGAGCGATTTTCCCGATGACGTCAATTCCCAAGTGGCAAATGGCCAGGGTGTAGTCATGCAGTAGAGATCGTGGGGAGGTAGATGATTGAGGTTGGAGAACCGTTGGCACTTGTCGCAGCCTTCGGACAAAGTGGATGCAATCCGCCTCCATGGAGATCCAAGAGTAGCCCATCCCGAGAATGATTTGCATCGTGGTTCGCGTTCATGTGGGGACCGCAAGCCCCATTGTGGACTTCTGTTCATGAACTTGTTTGCTTCTTCTTGTCCGATGCAAACGTAGGAGTGGCCCATGGTAGCGTTTCTTGTATAGCATGTCCCCGAGGATGACGAAGTGAGAGGCGAGGCGTTTTAGGGCCATGACGCTCTTGGTTTTGACCCCTTCTGTGTGTGGGTCTTCCTTGTTCATGAAGGTGGTTTCCCCGCTCTTGAGGTATTGGAAAATCTGGTTTGTGCTGGAAATGGCGTCGGACTTGCGTCTCTTTGGCTCTTCAGCAATCTTGCAAATCGTTGTGATTAAAACCTTCTCGGCAGCTTGGGCCCGGTTTTTCTCTCGTTTGACAACATGCTTAAATGTTTGCTTGATGCATTTATTTAATTAATGTGTTTGCCTTTTGTATAGATGAATTGTTATTAATATCATCATTTGTTAAAGATGCAATGAAATGATTTTTTAGGAAGGTCGGACCTTTTATTGAAAGCGTGAAGACTGTACATTGTTGATCAAAGATTCACAATCGTCGGGCGTAAAGCCGTCAAAAGACTCAAAAGATGTGAATACACAGACAACAAGACTCGAAGCTAGACTATAGGCGACGAGGGATTGGACCAGGCTTCATTACTCTCGGATGGCTGTAGCTCTAGAGGGAGTGGTGCTGGTTCAGGTGGCCAATCTTCCCTTGGCATGAGTCCCGGAAAGTAGCTTGCATGCGGTTCGATTTCAAACCAGATTGCGGAGGTTTTTGGCTGTTCCTCTGATGATGTCCCTCCATTAGTGTTTCCACCAGTCCTTGGGGGTTTTTGATGATAGAAGTTGCTGAGGGCTACTTCTAGGAGGGCGAAGCATTCGCTGATTCGGAGTTGATTCTTGCTGATGTTGATCACTTTCATAGAATCTGCCTCTTTATCTGGGATCTTTGCTTGGACGACGTTTACAATGTCTGATTCGAGCGGGCATGCTATATCTCCTTCCCTGATTAAGCCTTGGAGGAGGTTGCGCCACTGTTCATCCAGGTCGGACACCGGAATGTTGAATTGAACTAAGCTGTGATGGCTGTCCCCGTAAGATCCGAGAGTGTCGGCTAGAGGGTTGTCTTGTACCGGGGGATCGGTGATGAGCCAGTTTGCAAGAGGGTTTTCGGCGAAGTAAGGGTCTACTCCTCGATCAATCTCCATTAGGGCATCCATCTCTTGATCCTCTCTCAAGCATTCTTCACAACGCATATGTCGAGTTGTCATCCCGACTCCATGAAGTTCTTCGATTTCCACTCGTCGCGGCTTAGAGCGTGGATGTAAGGATCCACTTCGTAGCGGGACAGGGTAGGAGAATTATCTGGGAAGAGTATTCGGTCATGTCGGGACCTTCTTCTCGGGGTCATAGCTTGCCGGCCAAGCACTTGCCATTGCACCGCTTCCGCGGATCACTTCGATCGCTCCATTAGCATTGATGAATTTCACGCATTGGTGAAGAGTGGATGATACCGCTTTCATCCGATGTATCCAAGGTCGCCCAACAAAGCAGAGAAGGTGGGTTTGATTTCCACGACTTGGAACTCTACCGACTCCAGCTTGTACGTCGAATTGGATCCTCAAATTGATGACTCCTACGATTGGTCGTGCAAAGGAGTCGTAGGCTCGGATTACCCGAGGTGAAGGCCTTATCGCAGAACGGTCGATGCGGAGTCGTTTCAAGGTGCTTAAAGCGATGATGTTGATCGCGGAGCCGTTATCAATCAAGACGTTCGGGAGGAAGAACATCTCTATTTTTATGAGGATGAGGAGGGCTTCGTTGTGCCGATTCTCACATATTGGCAAGTCATCGTCTCAGTGAAGGCTAAACCGCTTCCCGTGCTACCGTTTGACTCGCCCTTCTCGGGGAACGTTCGATCCATCCATTTGTATGCCTTGGCCGGGGCAAAGATCGTAGGGAGATAGTTGCCCTTGGGCGTTCTTGTCGGAATTCCCGGTCACGAGATCTCTTGACTCTGGTTTCACGCTCCCGCCGTAGCGGGACAAAGATGCCGACGGTCTCGGAAATTGCAGGGGTCCGCTCTCGCTTGGAGTTTCGTCAAAGGCTATTGAGTTTACCCCCGTCAGTTCCGGGGAATGGATTTCCGATGGTATTGGGACCACGAGGGCGTTCCAATTTTCCCCTCCTCAATGAGCCCCTGGACCACCCGCTGAGCACGAAGCAATTGTCGGTGGTGTGGCCGGGTAGTTGTGGAAGGCGCAAAGGTTTGCTCATATCCATGTTGGGTTTGAGAGTCTTCTGCTGGAAATTCTCGAGTGGCTTCGAGAAGATTTCATTTCACCAAAGCTTCAAATACTTGACTCCAAGGGCATTTCCGTGTTATCTAAATGCCGGAACCGTGGGAAGCGAGGGGGATTGTTATTCTTTGGGGCCGCTTGATCGCGGTTTACTTGAGCTCCGTTCCGAATGTAGTGCACTGTTCCGGCCGCTTCCTTTCCTTTGGTCGGGGCAGGAGTTGAAGTTGCTGTGTTTGTTCGATAGCGGTAAGATGAGGCAGGGGTTGCCGTTGCCTTTTGAAGACTCGTAGTCTTTTCAAACTTTGTCCCGGCGTTGACCATGGCACGGAGATCCGGATAGAAATGATGGCTTATCAAGGTCCTCAAAGATGGCTTGAGGCAGAATGGAAGATGTCCATCTCGCTTCTTCTTTGGAAAGTGGATCCATTATCTCGCTTAGCTTCCAGCCCATCTTTTGTAGAACTCGCCCACCGGTTCGTCATCCTTTTGTTCAGTGGCTTGCGGTGTCATGGCGGTTTGTTTCCCATTCAAGGTTGGCACGGTACTTCTCCAGAAGATTTCACCGATCTCGATCCCACGTGGAGCGGTTTTCTCGCCTTCACATTGAGGAACCACCTTAGTGCCGTGGATTTGAGGGAATGCCGAAAGTGATCTCGCCATCTCGTTGAGGGGTTGCCCCTTTGGCTCTCATACCCGTGACGTAGGTGTCTATGTGGGTTTTTGGGCATTCTGTCCCGTCAAACTTTTCCATTTCCGCATCCCGAACTTTGGAGGGAGAGGGACCACTTTGTTCGGATCAAGAGGCAGGAGGGAGTCCTTCCGAGAACTAGCTAGCTTGCCTTGCATGTCTTTTATTTGTTCGATCAGCCAAGCCATGTGAGGATCACTGCCCGAGGTGGGTTACCGTTTTCGTGGACGGAAACCGAAGATGGGGGTGGATTGGCCGATGGGATCGCCATTCGGGAGTCTTGGGAGGTAGTTGAGTGTATACCAACCCATACCCCGGGGTGTTGAAGTTGAGGGCGTGATTGCCAGTCCGCTAAGGGTTGTGTTTGGGAACTGGGAAATGATTCGTTAGCCCCAATTGCGTACTAGCGGGTGGCAAACTTGAGATGTCGGGATATCCGCTCGGGATGCCTATCCCCGGTAAGCATGGGGACTTTTGATTGTGATTGCGAGGCTCGTATAGAGGCAAAGGATTGAATCCTGGGGATACCGAGACACATTGGGATCTCGACGGAGCAGGCACGTATGTGTGCCGTTGGTACCGAGCTTGATGTGCGTGAGCCGGGAAACCGACCGAGCCGAGGCGGGCATGTCGGAGCCGCTTGACCGACGCCCGAGGGGAGCTTTGAGCGAGAGCCGCTTGCGTTGCCGGGATCTCGTGGCTTGGCGGAGGCGGGACTCCGCCGATAGCTTTGAGAAACCGGGGAGCCGGTATGTCTTCGTCCTCTATGAGAACAAAGGTTCCGTCAGTTTGGGAACCGCGACTGTTCCTCGAAGACGCAAGGTGTCTACGATCCAGCTTTGCCGTTCCTCTTGGCGCTTCTTGATGGTTTCGAAGGCTCGCAGACCTCCTCCATTGTCCTGGAGGTTCCTTAGTGGCGGGGTTCCGTTTCCCTCACCGTTATCCGTTGATCCCGTCATGGGAGAGTAGCGGACGGTGCGGCAGTTGAACCGGAAGGGCTATCGGACCTTGGGACCTCGATATCGAAAAGGCGGCTTCCTGTGTATTCTCAACCACTCTCGGTTCGCTGGAGGGGGTGACGGGCAAGGTTTAGACACGGGAATGGCCTAACGGGATAAAAGGGGGAAAGCTCACGTGGCATGCGGTTTCCGTTTCTTTTATTTTCATGATTTTTTTGTTGTTTTAATTTACTTAAAACATGTTTTCTCGTAATCCTAGGTAGGTTGGAAAAGATTGCTCTTCTTTTCGCAACTATGCTAGATCCCGGGTCATGGAGACCATCTCGTGCGGCTATAAGCCCCTCGTTTTGCACCCGTATTTCGACATCCCGGTGGACAGCCCTGTGCGAGGGTCCTATAGTGCAAGCGGTTTCCACCGGCCTAAAAGAAAAATCGAACCTAAGGACCAATCCTGTCATGTTCGTTTTGATGCGTTAGCCATGTGAATAGTGAACCGAGCCGGCCACTAAGTCAAGATCGGGTCAAGAGTTCGGCATGACCTCTCTCTTGCCTTGCTTGCGCAAGGGATCTCGTGACGTTAGGCGTTGGCCGGGTCATATTGTCATGGCCGACATATCAAAGGCGTGATGACATGGTGTCATGTGAGCATGGATGTATATCCGGACGGAACATCGTCCTGGGTGTAGCTTCAAAATCAAGATCGTGTCAAGATTATAGCATGACCTTTCATCGCTCTGCTTGCGCAAGAGATCTTGAGTTTCGAGCCTTGACTCAGAAAATGGCCGACATGGTGTATGTATCCAGCCGTATGACACCTGACCGGGTAAAACCAACCGAGTCCGGGACAGAGTGTGACTCAAGACTCAAACGTGTGGTTGACGCTTGGCTAGGATGGGATGTTTGGAATGATCCCGTGCGCGTCCAAGAGGCCTAGGAAGACCAAACGGATCGCAACCGAGACCACTCCGGCCGAGGGTAGTGTGCGTGTATCCGAGGCAAAGAAGGCGTAGCGTGCGGTGTAACCGAGGCAAAGCAGCAGGAGTAGCGTGCGGTGTAACCGAGGCAAAGAAGGCGCGTAGTGTGCGGTCTCTAAAATTCTTTTTCCGAATAAAACAGTTTTTGAAGAATTTTAAATGTATGCACGTATGTATATTGATGCATTTTTTGTATTTTTATTTTTTGTAAAATAAAAACGAAGCACGTGCACACACACACAACAGTTAAAGGAAGGGGTAAAATGAAAGTTTGACCCTCATCATCGTTTTAAAAATCTTTTGCTTTGTTTAAAAAGATTTTAAAACAACTTTCTCCCCAGCGGAGTCGCCAACTGAAATTACCCGGATCCGAGTAGGCTTCGCAGCCCCGGCATCTGGCATCTTTCGCGTTGGCGGCGGTGTCTCGCCGTTTTGTTTTCGCATTTTGTAGAGTCGCCACGCCGTTTTTATTAAGCCCAAAACATTGAAAAAGGGCATCAGTTTAAAGATAATTTTAAACTGTTTTTGTGTGATGAGATTTTGAGTTTGGAGGTCAGATGACTCCTCGGGAAGAGAATATTAGAATATTAGAGCTCACCCGAGTCGCCTCGTAAAACGAGTCTTTCGGATACCCCTAATATCCTTTAAATGTTGTGTGTGTGTGTGTGTGCTTTTAAAAATGCATGCTGTATCGGATGTCTACATTGTATGCTATGTATGGAAATGTATTGAAATAGTAATGGAAGGAAGCCTTACCAATGTTGGTTCGTGTCTGCCTTCTCCGCCGGGGAATAGTGTTTGAGGTCGAAGTAGCGTTCGGTATGGATCGGGATTGCTTCGGGAGGGGCCGGTTGTCCGCGGACGAGTTTCGGCGTGAGTTGATGTTGCAGGCTGCGTTCGGGCAGAGGTTCGGCGTGCGTGGGGATCGTCGGGATCACTCGGGCAGAGGTTCGGCGTGCGTGGGGATCGTCGGGATCACTCGGGCAGAGGTTCGGCGTGCGTTGAGATGGCAGGAGTCACTCGGGCAGAGTTTCGGCGTGGTTTGGAATCGTCGGTTTGACTCGGAAAGAGCCGGGACACCGTGGAAAGACCAGGCAAGGCCTCGGAGTACCACGAGGGGCCTCAGAGTACCTCGAGAGTGCCTCGGGGCAGCGCGGGAGCGTCTCGGGAGCGCTCGAGGAGGCTTCGGAGCACCACAAGGGGGCTCGAAAGGCCTCGAAAGGATCCGAAAGGGGCCGAGAATGCCTCGGAAGGACTTAGAGGGGAGGCCAGAAGGCCTAGGGAGGAAAAGAGAAGTGGGAGGTGTCTGAAAATGAGGAGGGGGAGCCCTCTATTTATAGTGCCAGATTAGGTGCAAAGAGGTCCGTACGGACCTCCCTGGTAATCCAGTATTTTGGTTTTCCTCGATTTGAGGGAATCTGTGATGATGGTGAATATTCTGTAATTATGGTGTCCCCTGAGCAATAAGGTCCGTACGGACCATCTTGCATGCAAAGAGGTCCGTACGGACCAACTAAGCATGAGGGTAATCATTTTCCCCGGGATTTGAGGGAATATTGTGGACTTTAAGAAGATTCAGTAATTATTAAAGCAAAGAGGTCCGTACGGACCATTATTGCTTTTCCAATTTCCTGAAAATTCCCAAAAGGTCCTTTTGTCCCTTTTTATCCTAGAAAGGCTCCTCCCTTGGTTTGGCTGGGGGTTTAGAGAGGGTTTTGAGTGAGAAGGGTTGTCGAGACTGCGGTGATGAGTCTGCGGTGCTTCCCGTGTGTTTGAAAGGGTGTGATCCAGATTGGGGTACTTACAGATATGTCATTGAGAAAGAAAAGTTGGAAGAGAATGGTACAAACTATATGGATTGGATCCGTAGCGTGAGAATTGTTCTCAGGCAAGAGAAAAAATTGTACGTTCTCGAGGAACCTGTTCCACCTGAACCTGCTGCTAATGCTACTAAGGCAGTGAGGGATCAATATCTGAAGCATAAGCGTGATACTACTGATGTCGGTTGCCTTATGCTCTCCGCCATGTGCAAGATCCTTCAGAAGGATCTTGAGCACTTGGGGACAGTTGATCTAAACAATCGAATGATGGAAATGTTCCAAGTTCAAGCAAGGAAGGAAAGGTATAACACAGTTAAAGCCCTAACTGTAAGTACCCAAATCTGGCTCATGCCTTCCGGTTAAATTTCCCGGCAATTTCGGTAAGTTTCCCGGTAATTCCCCGGACCTTCCTAGTGTTCGGGAAATATTCCGGAACTGCTTTTAATTAATTAAGGGCTGAAAGGGAGCCTTCCTAATTAAGAAACACGTTTTTCTTAATTAGGAGGAGCCTTCTAGAATTTGCCACCTTGCATGGTTCTAGAAATGCTGAGTCATTGTGGATAATGCCGCACGGCTGCATTAGCTCGAGGTCCCTAGCCGCACGGCCTCATTGGCGATTTCCAGACTGCCTATAAATAGAGCCCTCCTCTACCCATTTTAATCATCCACAAAAGGCATCAACCCCTCATATTATGAAGAAATCCTCCCAAGGAGCTGCTGGAAGTCCAAGAAGGTGAAGAAGAAGGCCAAGAAGCTACCTCCCTCCTCCTTGAAGATCCAAGATCAACCTCTCCTCCTAGCTCCATCCAAAGAAGACGGAAGCCATTGGTAACCTCGCACGCCCTAACCTCGCATCCTAATAGCTTTATAAATTGCTCATTGCATTGCCTTTATATTGCTTGGGACTTGGTAGATTAAAGATCATATCTTTATATTCCCCCTTCCCCTTTTGCATGCATTAGACATTATTTGTCATAAAAATGTAGTCTTTCCCCATAAAGGTGCATCCTTTGCACCTAAAACCCTCATTTTCCAATAAAAATGTCATCTTTATGCATTCTTTGCATATAAAAATCAAATCTTTTCAATCAAAATGCATCCTTTGCATTCAAAATACCTTTCCCAAGCATCATTTGCTTTAAAGATCACGTCTTTACCATAAACTAGCATCATATGCTTTTCAAAATGCAATCTTTATGCATCATTTGAATATTGAATTCCAATTTCTTCATAAAAATGCATCATTTGCATAAAAATCATATCTTTATGCATCATTTGCAATAAAGATCATTTCTTTGAATCAAATGCATCATTTGCAACCCAAAAATGTCATCTTTTCATTAAAAATGTCATTTTTACATGCATTTCCCCCATTTCCCTATTAGTAACCTCGGAACGGACCGATGTAAAAGATCCTATCTTTACATCGTTCCTTCCATAAAGGTTTCATAATCTCTTTAGAAAGGGACACCTTCGAACCCTATATCTCCGATTATCACTTAAGATGAGTATGAAGCATCTATACGAGCTCAACCATCTTAAAGTGTAGGATTGATGGGCTAAGGACCCTCCTTTTCTAAAAAACCTCATCTTTGACTATAAAGAGAGTCATTCTCTCGATCACGCAAGTCCCAAGGTCCAAAAAATGCGATGATCACAAGTCCAAGATGAGGGCGGGATCATAATCCCGAATACATAAAATCCAAAAAATCCCGAGCGACAACCAACAAATGGTTTGTACGTCCGGAAGACGACTTGGGACATTCCCTCCTCCTTATTTTCAAACACATGCACACAAGAAAGCACGCAAGCAAGCACGATTAATGGGATCTTGGGAGACTTGCTCCGGCAAGGCACCTTGGGTGAACGACGACCCGTTCTTCCCAAGGGGTAACTTAACCTCCGAACCCATAAAACCTTTTTTTCAAAGTTTTGAGGTAATCAAAATGGCGTGGCGACTCCGTTTTTCAAATTAAACCGGATGTCTTCAAACTCGCGTGAATCCAACAAATACACAAAAATTTGGGGCACACATTCACAGTTTGGCGACTCCGCTGGGGACATCCCAAAGGAGAAAAGTTTTTATTTTCAAAACAAAAAAAAAAAAAATCGATACTCGGTATATAGGTGGAAACCACTTACCCTTCCTGTACACTCCCTGATGTGGGAGTTGGGATAACCGGTGGTTTAACAAACCCACGTACCAGTATCCCTTTTTGAAAAAAAAATAATATAAAAGAAAGCTTTTCCCTTTGAGCGGGTTAGACTCCCGTCGCCAATTTCATTAATCGTGCTGGCTTTCTTTACCATGCATTGCATCATTTGCATCTTGGAATCTGTGCATACTTTGAACGGGAAACAACCCGAAAAAGAAAAATAGCAAAAGGAGTGGAACCTGGAAAATTGATCCATGCAGTCGTACGGCTCAATCCTCCTTGGATTCTGACCGGGCGACCTCAGTGGCAATTCCACCAGGAAAAATCATGGTTAATCCCGATCCTAGCGGCTTGGGGCTACTCGGCTCCATGGCCAGGGCTCCCAGAAAATTTACGTGCTTATGTGCTGCATTTTCCCCGTCCGAAAATCATTCCTTTAAAACACATTATGAAAATCTCTGTTTTAACTCAAAAAGGAACATTTTTAGGAGACCGCACACTACGCGCACCTGATATATCCTGTACACTTTGCACGCACGTCCTTCAAACCCGAGGGTGGTTCCAGCTGTAGTCACGAACAGCCTTACGATGCTCCCGGGCGCGCACGGAATCATCCCAACCTCCCCATGGCAGCCAGTGTCGACCAATGCACAGTCCGTGTCACACGTTTCAAAAAACCGTGACTTTTGGTTGGTTTTTGGTCTAGTCCGTGTCATATAGCCCAGTTGCATACCCTCGTAAAGGTCAAGCCTTAGTTCATAAACGGAAGAAGAACTCTGCTAAAATTCCGACAAGGAAAAATCGGCGAGATCTCGACTCCGACATTGACTATTGACCTTGACCTACACGGGACGCGTAAGAGTCAAGACCGAGTCTTTGCCAACAAATCAAAAGATCTTTCGCTCAAGCGAAGCTCTGCTAAAATTCCGACAAGGAAAAATTGGCAAGATCTTGACCCAGTATTGACTTCGATTCTAACTCACGCCCGACGTATGCAACGAAGTTCAATGTGACACTGTGTCATCCGGCTTTTGCCGCCCGACCCATGCCTATTATCTTCCCGGACATTACCGAAAGTCAAAACGTCATTCGCTCAAGCGAAATTACGCAAAATTCTATCAAGGCGAGAAGACGAGACTTTCCGGTATTGCCTTGACTATAATCCGCATCGCTCGTGCGTTGAAAGTTCCTATGACCCGCTAGACCCGTTAGGAGCGTTCTTTACTCTCGGTCGGTGGGATCCGCGTGCCACTATAGGACCCTCGCCGGGTGTCCACCTGGGAGGTCAAAATACGGGTGGAATACGAGGGGCTTATAGACGTAGTGACGGAACCCGGCGATCCGGGATCTAGAGTAGTTACGAAAAAGAAGAGGCAAACCCCTTTTTCAACCAAATAAATATTAATAAAAGACAACATTTTTAAGTAAAAATTTGGAAGATTCTAATTTGCATATTGCTGAGCCTTGACCTAAACACCTACCCCGAGTCTAAACCTTTCCTATCCCTTTCCCGCGGCGAGAAAGAAGTGGGTGAGAACACCGGGTCGGCGACTTGCTAGCACGAGAATTCTCGGACAGGTTCGCGAGAATCCTCGGTTTGGTCGATCCCAGGAAGTCGAGAATGTCCGATTCGACAGAGAACAGCGCTGTTTGGGTAACCAGATGACTAGGGAAGCAGAGCTAGCCTATAGCGATCCCCTCCTCCATCCACATATAATCCTTTGCCAAAGACTGTCCCTTTTCGGTCTTCCCCAACATCCCGAGCCGTCGGGGTCCCGACACCCTCACGGCCTTTGCATCCCCGTGGGACTCTTTCCCTCCTTTCGGCCTAATCCAAATCTCTTTACTTTGGAATCCCAGTACCACCCCGATCTCTCTAATTTCGTCAACACTGTGAATTTGCCTATCTCTCGAGACGGTGGTAGTGAAGAATCGATCGGAAACGAGAATAGGAATGGATGGATTTACGGTGATGATGACAGGTTCAAAGGTGGAAGGAATGGACTTGGAGTCGGCGAAGTGAAACCCAAAGGACAAGATGAGGTAGAAAACCACAGACCGGAATAGGAGATGAAATCACTTCAAAGTGTATTTGCGGCTGTGTGAAGGCTCGGAAAAGGAAAAAGATGCTAGCTTAGATGAGGCGGTATATGAGTCCTACATCCTAGAGTTCAATACTCCTTACAAAGACTTGGTCGGTGAATGGAGGGATTTAATTGAAGCCCTAGGTGAAAGAGGAAAGTGGGCTCCACCCACCGTCCGGAAAACGTAAGCATCGCGGAAGCCAAACTCTCATCGGGGAGAGTAGACTGCTGTTACGGTGTTAGTAGTCACTCCACGAGACCTTGTCAGAAAGAAGAGTGTATGGATGCCCTGGAAAGAGTCTTAAGTCTCGAGGCAACCCAGTCCCTTTATGTCTGTGACGACAACGATGTTTTCTTGGTAATTCCCAAATCGGAGGAGGAGTCCAAGATACCTATTATATGGCGTCAAGTATCCCGACTGCTTTTGCCCTCATTGGTCATCGTAGTCGAGACGAAAGTTTCCGCAAGAGTTACTACGGTGATGCGATGAAGACACGGTCGAAGTGCGGAAGGAACAGTAGAAGAGTGGTTAGCCCGGAAGCTGAAAAGCCCGAGAAAACCTTCCCGACGGTGAAGAACGAAACCCGCCATGAGGTTTGACCCCGAAATCCTTATTGATGATGGAATTTCTCACTTGAGAAAATGTTTGGCCAATGTCAAAGATGCCGTCGGAAGGCCGACCCCTAGAGAAAGAAGGGACATGCTTGGACGGTGATGAGGAATGTGATCCCACTCTGTTGAAAAAATTGTTGGACCTGGATGAGAAAGCCGGTTGCCGGGCTCCAAACCACGAAGGTGATAACTCCTGCATTTGCATGTTGACTTTGAAAAGTTTGAATGAGGCTGTGAAGGCTCTAAACGGAGAAGGTAAAGGCTGAAACCGGCCAACTGCTAAGCCAATCGAGAGAGTCGAGAACCACGAGAAGGTCGAGAAAGCCGTTAACTTGGGATCGGATTCGAGAAGCGGCCTACGCCTCCGGTAGTGCCATTAATCGGATTAATCGGCGAGAATTGGCCATACGCCGGCAGAGCCCGCCTCGACTTTGAAAGAGCTAACGAGAATCCTCCGGTAGGAGTAATGACCCGGGAAAATCTAATGTCTATGTGATGACTCGGTGCAGACGAGATGAGTATTGAGCGGCTAAGGGTGACAAAAAGAATGTCGTCTCGGAGCCAAAGACGAGATAAGAGGCCTTATAAGCCGGAAGTAGAAAAGCCGAGACTACGACAAAGAGGATCCGGTGTTGACTCGGTTGAAGTGTACCCAAGCCAATATCTCCTTGTGGTCCTGTTAACCTCTTCATACCCTCGCCATAAGAAAATTTGAAAGCTAGAAGAAAGTTTGGCCAAGACCATGGTGCCCATAGATGTCACCCCGGATGAGGTCGTCAAATGATTGGAAGTATCTACTACGGAAACATCATTACCTTCACCGACTTGGACTGCCAAAGTATGGAGCTAGTCATAACGAACCTCTTTACATCACAGTCCGAGTTAGAAGAACGTCGATTGCCACGGGTATTAATCGATGGAGGGTGCAATGAATGTCTTGCCGGCCAAGATGATGGACTTATTGGACACAGAAACCAACAGATTTGAAGCCTTCTAGTCGGACTATTAAGGCTTATGACTCCACGACACGATCGGTTTTGGGGATTGCTACTCTCAAGCTATGGTTCGGAAAAAAGGTCATGGACGTTGATTTTCAAGTGATTGATATTCGATTTCATTTCTTGCTCTCTTGGGACGGCCCTGGATCCACCGGATAAATGGGGTAGCCTCTACTTTGCACCGGTGCGTCAAATTTCGATCAAATGATGGTACTATCACCACCATTTATGGAGACAGTGTCACGGTAGAAGGAACCGGCATTGGAGACATCCCGATATTGGAAATCAAACATGATGACGAAGGGTTGGCATTGATAGGATTCTCTGTAGCTCCTTCCAAAGCACAAGTGTGTTGCACCGACCTCACTACTACTTAGATAAAATCCCTCCTGCCGTGAGAATGATGAGAAAAATGGGTTATCTTAGGGACTTGGATTGGGTAGAAGACTTCGGGGTCGCAATACCATCATCGATGTAAAGGAGAGACTACCGGATACGGCTTGGGGTACAAACCAAATTCTCGAGAATGGCGAGAAAAGATAAAGGGGTCCAGCTTCATCCCTACAGTTTATCACGACCCATTATTTTACAAAAGGCGAGACACAATACGATAAAAGTGATCACCGGATCTCCTTGCAAAAACCCATACGGAGAATCTTGAGAAAGTAAGGGAAAGCCGGCCAATCTGTTCGAAGAATGTTCCTTGACTTGCCGAGATATTCCTGGGGCTACCACTACCGTTCGTAAGCGAGTATGTCTTCAAAGGAAACTCGAGACGGCGTCGAAGAATCGGCATCCGGGGTAATGGACTTCTCTGCTTTCGAGTTAGCTCTTAGAAGATCGGCCGGATAAAAGCGCAATAGTGAAGACGGTGAGTGGGGCTTGCTACGGTTGTTTGATGAAGAAGCACGGATCCCAGTTTGATCGACTTCGGCTCGAGATGATGAGATAGTTGCCGTAATTGGAGACGGTGGTGAAAATCCTTTTGATCCCCGCACTTTGGTAACTAAAACAAAGATGCCGTTGAAGAATTGGGAGACGTTCTCGGGACCGATAGCCGGCCGACTGGCAAATGATAGCGGAGCTTGGATTAGTACCTCGTCCTTCTCAACCCGGTCATGTCAAACACCTGTTGTCCATTCGGTCGAGTCGGGAATCTTTGAATTCCAGTCCTGCGAGTCATCCGAAGGCCTCACGCCTTTGAGGACTATCAAAATGTAATCAATGTCATCTTTCCCCTTATTTTGAATGAAATGACGGATCTTTACGAGTATCCTCTTATTGCCAACTTAACAAATGATAAATTAACTCAAAACTTAACAACGAGTTAATAATGAATCATTTGAACAAGATCACGAAACACACTAAATGAACAATACATTAAAGAAATCTTTAAGCGAGGTTTTGAAAAAGAGGAAAACCGGGCCCAAGCTGCCGAGGAGGTTTTGACAAGTGTGAACTTGGGTGCTGTCGAGGAACCTAAAGAGACACGAGATCGGAAACTTCTTCCGGGGGTTGAGCGGGGGACAGGTGATCGATCTGCTTTCGGGGAATACGTCGACGTGTTTGCATGGTCATACGGGGATATCTGCGGGCTAGACAGTTCGATAGTAGAGCACAGAATCCCTCTAGAACCGAGATGCTAAGCCGGTAAACGAGCGAGGAAGATCAAGCCGGGAATGGTCTCTACGAGGTCAAAGAAGAAATTGAGAAGCTACTGCGGGTAGGATTCATCGAGTCATCGAATATCCGACATGGTTATCCAATATTGTGACCGTCACCAAGGCCAATGGGAAGGTGCACTCTTTGTGTGGATTTCCGAGATCTAAACAAGGCCGGCCCAAGGATGATTACCCTTTGCCAAACATAGACATCCTGGTGGACTCAGCGCCAACTACGAAGTCAAATCCTTCGTCGATGGCTTTGCGAGCTACAACCGAATCAAGATGGCCGAGGAAGACCAAGAAAAGACGGCCTTCACCACACCGTGGGGAACTTGCTGTTATACGGTGATGCCATTTGGGCTTAAGAACGCCCGGGCTACTTACCAAGGGCGGCGACCGCGCTTTTTCATGACATGATCCACAAGGAAATTGAGGTCTACGTAGACGACATGATAATCCACTCCAAAGGCGAGGACGGGCAACACTTTGTTGACCTGCGGAAGTTCTTTGAGAGGCGAGACAACATTCCATGAGACTAAACCTGCTAAATGCACCTTCGGAGTGACAAGGGGAAAAGTGCTTGGGTATATGGTCACGGAGCGAGGTATCGAAGTTGACCCCCGAAGATCAAAGCCATTATGGATATGAGGCCACCTCGGACCCCGGACGAAGTTAAGAGCTTTATGGGAAAAGCTGCGGTACATCAGCCGTTTCGTCAATCGATTGACCACTATGTGCGAGCCCATCTTCAAGCTCATGAAGAAGAACGTAGACACGAGAATGGACCGAAGAATGCCAGGATGCTTTTGACCGGATCAAGGCATACTTGGTACATCCTCCAGTGCTATGCCCCCACATAGACAGAAACCTCTTCTGCTCTTATCTCACTGTCGATACGGCAATTGGGGCTATGCTTGCTCGGAAAAGAAAGACTCTCGGGTAGAGAATGCCATTTACTTTGTCGGTCGGAAGGCTGCGGGAAGTGAGCTCAATTACTCGGCATGTGAAAAGACCTGTGCGGGGCCAGTGCAGGTAGTCGGCAAGTTGAAGCATTATATGCAAGCCCGCCTGTGAATTTGGTCTCAAAAATGGACCCCATCAAATACATCTTTGATAAGCCTTCCCTCTCGATACGTCTAGCAAAGTGGTCCTTCTTCTTAGCGAGTACGACATCAACTATGTGACCGGAAAGGCCATCAGGGTCAAGCGTTGTCGGACCACCTGGCAAACTTCCCCAGTAATGAAAACGAGAGGGCTGAACCCCAATTCCCGGATGAAAGGATCTTTGCGATCGAGCACGAAAACCGATGGCAATTATTCTTTGACGGAGCCGCTAACAAAAAGAGGAAACGGTATCGGGATGCTACTTGGTCGATCCAAAAGATGAGCATACACCCATAGCCCTCAAGTTGAACTTCCCTGCCACGAACAATGTTGCCGCCGAGTATGAAGCCTGCATTCTTTGGTTTGGAAAGCCGCCTTAGAAAGGAATGTCAAGGAGCTAGAAGTTTACGGAGACTCGGCCACGATCATCAACCGGGTTTCCAACAAGTGGAAGGCGTGGACTCTAACCTGCGGCGGTATCATGCCCATATGGAGGAGTTATTTGGACAGGTTCGGAGAAGTGACCTTCCACTACTTGCCAAGGGAAAAGAACAGTTCGCGAGATGCCCTAGCTACTCTAGCCTCATTGGTAGAGATCCACCGAGGGAAAAGCCATAAAACCCTTCCGAGTGGGTAGAAGAGAAGCCCCATCCTTACATTTGTGAAGTAGACACAGGATCGTAGCCTATAAAGGAACCCTGGTACAATCAAATTTACCAGATTCCTCAAAGATGGAGAGTCAGCTTTCAGAGACAAAGAAGGTAGACCAAAAGAAGGTGTCAGAGCCAAGAGCTTGCAAGCCTTAAAAAGGTTGGCCTCCCATTATGTCATTCTAGGAGGCAACCTGTACAAAAAGCGGTACCAAGGACCACTCCTCTTATGCGT
Source organism: Adenophora triphylla var. japonica (assembly GCA_022495995.1). NCBI lineage: Eukaryota > Viridiplantae > Streptophyta > Magnoliopsida > Asterales > Campanulaceae > Adenophora > Adenophora triphylla. The sequence goes on from JAFEMH010003326.1 coordinate 231,814, forward strand.
CACTCAAGAAAAGGCCAAAGAGTTGATGGTAAGTCCACAAATGGTCCCTGCCGGTCCTCATATGAATGCCGAGCCACGATGCAAGCGATCCTCGAATGGGTTACTACTTTGGATTTCCATGGAAACAGACTGTGTTCAGCACGTCCGAGCATGCGACAAGTGCCAGCGATTTTCCAACCTCAACCATCTCCCGCCTCATGACCTGTACTGCATGACGACTCCCTGGCCGTTTGCAACCTGGGGTATTGATGTGATAGGGAAAATAGCCCCGGCAGGAAGAAATGGACACGAATTTGTGCTAGTAGCCATCGACTACTTCACCAAGTGGGTAGAGGCCAAGTCCTACAAGATCCTCACCTCCAGAAAGGTTGCCCAGTTTATCAAAGAAAACATAATGTGCAGATATGGGGTGCCTAATGAGATCATTTCTGATAATGGGTCGCACTTTGAAGGGGACTGCGATAGGTTGCTGTCAGAATTCAGAATCACTCGCCACAAGTCGTCTCCGTACAGACCTCGGAACTAATGGAGCCGTGGAAGGCTGCTAATAAGACGCTCGAACGGATCATCCGGAAGATGGCCACCCGTGGTCGTGATTGGCCCGAAAAGCCGCACTTGGCACTGCGGGGCTACAGAACGTCTGTCAGAACAGCTACAGGAGAAACTCCTTTTGCCTTAACCTACGGGATGGAAGCAGTGTTACCAGTGGAGTTGGAAATCCCGTCATTAAGGGTCCTCCTGGAAAACAGTGTCAATGAAGTAGAATGGTTGCGCAGCCGACATGATGAGTTAGCCCTGCTTGACGAAAAAAGGCTTAAAGCCATGGAACACACCCGAGCCTACCAGAGGCGGATGGCCAGAGCGTTTGATAAAAAGGTCAAGGCCAGAGACATCAAAGAAGGTGACCTAATGTTGAAAGTGAAGCCCCCTACCAGAGACAACCCCCTGGGAAAATGGGAACTCGTTTGGATCGGCCCTTATGTGGTGCAGAAGATACTATCGGGAGGAGCCATGAAGCTTGCAGACCTGGACGGTAATCCCTTTGTCCACCCAGTCAATGGTGATAAGCTCAAAAGATACTATGTCTAAAAAAAAAATAATAAAAAAGGTGCCAAAAGAGTAATACCCAGCTAGGCTGAAAACCCCAAAAAGGGCGGTCTAGGCAAAAGACAGGGTTGCACATAAAAAAAAAAAGAGAAAAAAATCTTAGTGCAAAAAAAGTAATGCCCAGCTAGGCTGAAAACCCCAAAAAGGGCGGTCTAGGCAAAAGACAGGGTTGCACATAAAAAAAATTATATATATATGGTTCCATGAAGTGCTTCCTAAATAATAAAGGGTATTTCAGTTTTCATAAAACGGGTCCCAATCAATAAGACATTTGAATTTCCGTGAAATGTGTCTTGATTAATTTTTAAGATAATATTTCTTGTTCATTACAAGTTAAAAACTTCTTGATGAGTTCAAGCACGGTCTACCTCTTGACTCTGCTAACCTGCTACAAAGATCTAAAATACAATAAAATGCCGAAATAAACTAATGTGTTTGCAAAATGGCAATAAGAGGATCCTAAGAAAAGATTTGTCAGTCGTCATTCGCTGAGTCTTCTTTGGTCTTCTTCCCTTTTCCTCGGCCCCGTCGAGTCTTCTTCCTCTTTTTATCTATGATATCGGTATCCCTCACCCCGATCTCCGGTATCCTCACTGGAGCCTCTACCAAACCCGTGTCAATAAGTGCCCTCTCTACACGAGCACGAGTCCGCACTTCCTCCCTCTAAGTCTCAGTCAAAGGAGCAACCTCGGACAACCTCTTGTACCGAGCCTCCATGTCTCACGACCAAGTCACTCCTGGTTATGGGGACTCGCCTTAGCCTCGGTCTCCCTCAAAGTCCTGCTCGAGTCACAGTCAGCCCCCAATAAAGCTCGACGTCTCTCCTCCAAGATGACCTGAGTCGCTCCCATCTCCCTCTCGTACCAGTCCAAGTAGACAGTGGTCAAGATGGTACTCTTCCTGCTCCTGAAGATAGCCCTGGGTGGGAAAGCAGCGTATGTCCAAGCCCTCGAGAAGAAAGAGAAGGCTGGTGGATCCCTCATATCCAATGACACCACCTCCATGGTCCGGATGTCCTCCCAATCACTCAAAGGCTCCCGTAAAGCTCCAAACCTGCTGGATACTAAGAAGGGTATGTAGAAGGATGACCAGCGAGAATCTGGAACCCTCACGGCATAGGACTCCTGAAATGTCCTCCTGATGCAACCTCCAATGAGGTATCCACCAACGGATGTCCGAAGTGGATAGCCTAGCCATCGTCGGCTCCCAGCTACTGCGGTCCTGTTGCCTCGGTGCACCTCTTCGAGAAATCACCCAAGGGCACCGAGTCGGGCAAAGCCCACTGGCAAAGCCCCGAGCCTCTCCTGCAGCCATAAGGTCAGCACAGCCGGACTCCCGGATCTCATGAAATGGTCTCCCCGAGCCATCCTGTCAATGCCATGCAATGTCTCTCCCAAAACCAGCGGGACAATGTCCTTCCCAGCTCTGCAGTCTCTAACCATGTCCAAGAGACCACTATGACAGATCCCCACGGACTCAGCGGTGAACAGAGCAGAAAATGTGCAGAGAATAAATGCATCCATAGCCACCGTGGTCGCAGCCATATCTGGAGACCCAAACCTGCCCGGGATATCAGAAAGGTCGATCCTGTCCGGGGCTACCATCATCCTCTCAGCCTCCCCCAAAGGAATCTGCAGAAAAGATGCAAGCTTTACCGCCACCGGCGCGTCTCCAATCAGCGGAATAGATATAGCCTCAATCTCGGGACCCCCAATCAAGGCTCGGAAGTCTTCATGCGTCGGGACAATCTCGTTGTAAGAAAAGCAGTAAACATGTCTCCAGACGTCCCAGAACTTTGCTGCGGCTCTCTAAAGGTCCCAATCGGGCGGGAGATCCCTCAAATGCCATAAAGACTTGATTTTGAAGGAAGAATCAAGCAACCCCCTATGATATTGGAAGTTGTGTCTCACCCAAGATTGAAGATCGGACAGAAAACGGTCTCGCTTCCCCCTTTGCAATCTGACGGGCTTCTCCATCGCAAAATGATCAAAGATGGTGCTTTTAGGTCCAAAATGTGCTCTGAGAACAATTGGGACAAGTCTAGGTTGAAAATGAAATGAAATGGCCAAGCCTTGCTTTTATTCAGAAAATAACCAGTTCAGACAGAACTGTGAGCCGCACGGCTTCATTTGCCCTCTGGACAAAACCGCACGGCTACATTAGCCATCTGCAGAAAAAAATTCTGCAGCAACCAAGTTGCTGCCCAAGGGAGTTTTCACCCCACTTTTTCAACCAAAACCTGTACAAAAACATATCCAGAAGCCATTCAAGCATTTATACACCATTATAAATCATTTTGGCCCAGTTTCAGCCCCAATTCCAAGCAAAAAACCGCCCCGAGGCTCAGATAATATGCAAATTTAAAAAGCATAAATTAGAAAAGCAAATAAAATAGTAATACAATGTCTTCGCCCCATCGGCGCCCAAATAAAGCAAAAAATAAACAAAGTGTGCATCAAATGTGTTCATTGTTTGTTTTGTTCCTAATCCACTCTAGAGACCTCCTAGGCCTCCGATTCTTCTTCCTCCTCATCGCTGCTCAGCTCGTAGACGCTAGCCTCCCTCATCAAGTCCTCTTGGTCTCTCACGTCAGACAAATGGACATTATCGTGCCCATACTCAGCCAGCTGCTCCATAATGTCAACGTTGGGTCCCCGCCCCCGGGGCATGGCACTGGAAGAGTACTCCGAGGCCGATGAGGTAGACGCTGTGCCCCCGACATGCCGTCTCTTGCGCCCGGGCTCCTGTGCGTCCGCTGCCGCCTTTGAAGCGCGAGCCGGCTTCCTCGAAGGGGCCGGCACACGTCCTTCCTGCCCCTATTCTGCACGACCAACCTGTCATAGGTGCGAGCGGAACTGAGAAAAAGAAGAGAAAAATCTCAAAAAAATCTCGGAAAATCTCAAAATCTCAATTGCAAAAAGCAAAGAAAGTGAAAAAGGGAAAGACCCTAAAAGTATACTTACAGTCTTTGTCGGGCGGCGGGGTATCTTGGGGCTCCCTAATGTCGGGAGAGGAATCCTCATCCTCCTCGGAACTCCATGGACCACATAGGACGGATGCGCGGGAGGGATCGGCGGGTCGGTAGGCTCATCCTCCCCATATCCACGAGTGACCGCCGGCTTCACTAGCTTCACGTGGCGTCCTCGATCCGCTGCTCCACAAACACGGCGTAGGGGTATCCATGTCAAAGTACTCCTCGGCGGCCACGCACGCACAGTACCTAGCAATCTCATCCTGCGGCCAATCCACAGGCTGCGGCATCCGTCTTTGGAGGATCTCAGGGAGTAATGGCGTCGATGGAAGGACATGGCCATCTTGCCTAGAGAAGCGGTCCCCCAATATATGACATCACATGTCCGGCCCGTCGACATATCCATTTGCCTCGTCGCCTCAATGGAATCTCCTAGCAAGATCTCCGGATACCTGCCCCAAGGGTAGAAGTCCACTCCATCGTGCCCATCCCTGTTGATGACCGGCCTCACCATCCTGTAATCAAAAGTAATCCGGGTCTTTCCCGTGAACTTATCCCTCGCATCTCCCCTCCAGCGAACCATAGCAGGGAAGATGGTGATATCACTCTGTTGGTTCCACGGAAAGAACCTGATCACCTCACAGAACCAGACCTGTATGTTTAAAACATCAAAAAAGGGTCATTTCTCTTTCATAAAAGTCTCAAGACAAGAAAAGAAAGAGAAAAAGAAAAGGAGACTACCTCAAGGGCAAAGGAGAAACAGTCCATGGAAGCCGCTTTATTCCGGCTGTACATGTCCAAAGAGAAGTAGAGCTCCGCCAATCCGGCCTCTCCCCAAGAGACCGTCCCTATCCCATCCACATCCTCCAAAGAGTCGAGAAGGCAAGTCATGGTCAGTGTCCCGAGAATTAGCAAAAATGGTGGTGATAGCATCAACCACACAAAGGCTCTTCAGCCGGTGGAAGTCACATCGCTAACGGCAAAATCCCGTATGCGGTTACGGGTGCCACCTCGACATTCCGCGTCTCCATACCCGGCCCCTTGGGAATCGGCTCAAACCCGACTAAAGCTCGAACTCCTCAGCTAATGTGGTCTCTCCAAGTCACGGGCCTCCCGGTGAGCGTAGACCGGTAATAGCCATGAAATCGGCGGGAGTCACTGTCGGCTCTCCCGGCTCGAGATGGAAGCTATGGGTGCTATCCCACCAAACTCGAGATAGGGCTGGACCAAGCCCTTGCTCTTAGAGGTGATGTGGATCCCCAGCGATAGCCTCGATGAATAAATCTAGGCCGGTAGCCCGCACCAGCTGCTTGGGATTCACCCCATTCTTCTCGAAATCTGGCATCCTCTGCCAAAGTCTGACTGCTATCTCAGATGGTCCTCTGGATTTGTTCTCTTGTAGACAAGCACAACAAAGAAGTGTATCAATCATTCATCATTTTCAAAAGCATGCATATATTCAAAAAAGTGCATATATTTTCAAAAGAAAATCATTCACAAAAGTTTTTCTAGCATCATTTGCATCAAAAAAGCGTCTTTCATCACTTGAAACACGTTATGTCAAGCCCCATTGCTTTCCTAAAGCACAAAATCACAATTTTCACAATTCTTTGCACATAAGCATTATTCTTTCAAAAATGGCATGCATGAATCCTTTTCATCTTCCAAAAATCTTGTTTTCTCATTGATAATCAAAATTTTGACCTAGTTCTAGCACATGCAAGAACTCCGTCTCACTTTAGACAATTATCATTCTTACCTTATTTGCGAGAAAAAAGTGGGTCATTCCCGTTATTTTTGTCAAACAAATTGCACATTGCATGTTCTTAGCCTCATAGGTTATTCATCAATATCTCAAAGTCATTCAAAAATCCTAGGAAAATCCTAGAAAATTCCTAAGTTCGGGTCAAGCCCTAAGTCAATCAATACTCAATCAAAATCGACGAAATTGAGCCAAATAAGAACGCTTACCCCAACCGGACGCGGGTTCGTCGATTTGTGCTCTCTTCTCCCCGGGTAAAGCTCCGACGGAGGCGTAAGAAAGTCATACTTTCTTTCCGTTCGAACGAGCTCCTTTCTTCTCCTCCGAGCGGCAGCGGAGATATTTCTTCTTGCTTGCCTCGGTATAGGATTGCCCTCCGGATCCATCTCAAATCAAAGGAAGCAAAGGGAATTGAAGGAATTCGAAATTTCTCTTCCTCCTCTCTCTCTCTCTGCGTTCTTGGGCGGCAACACAATGCCAATGGCCCGTTCAAATCTAATTTTAAATAATCTGAAAAAATCAGGCTTCTAGCCGTACGGCTTCTTTTTCTCCATCTCATGCCGGGCGGCCTCATCCGCTCTGAGCAGAAAATTACAATCCTGCCCCTGGACCTTCCACTTGGGCATGCAATTCCCGTTATCTTTTAACTAAGATAACATCTTTTTCAGAAGATATCCCTTATCTCTTAAGCAATTGAGCTTTCTTCCCAGTCGCCTCCGTTAATTCCGTTAATTCCGGGATAATGCTAGGTGACAACCTCCGAATTGTCAAAACTCTAAACTTAGCTTACCTCTATCCCGGATAGTGACGTATGCTAAGTTCTCTAAACTTAAGCTACCTCTATCCCGGATAGTGACGTATGCTAAGTTCTCTAAACTTAAGCTACCTCTATCCCGGATAGTGACGTATGCTAAGTTCTCTAAACTTAAGCTACCTCTATCCCGGATAGTGACGTATGCTAAGTTCTCTAAACTTAAGCTACCTCTATCCCGGATAGTGACGTATGCTAAGTTCTCTAAACTTAAGCTACCTCTATCCCGAATAGTGACGTACGCTCAAGTTATCCTAAATTAAGCTACCTCTATCCCAGATAGTGACGTACGCTCAAGTTCTTCTAACTTAAGCTACCTCTATCACGAATAGTGAAGTATGCCTAAGTTCTCTCAACTTTAGCTACCTCTATCTCCTCGATAGTGACGTAAGCTCTAGTTTCTTCAGGTGACAACCTCCATTAATTGTCAATCAGGTGACAACCTCGATTAATTGTCAATCAGGTGACAGCCTCCATTAATTGTCAAAACCTCAAGGATCCTAGACATCGTTCCTAACTATCTAGTGATGCTTGAACTACGATCAAGGCTTGATTCCTCCGGGATACGTAGGTAGCCTTTCACAAAAGGTCCAGCCATCCGACCACTTTGGTCACCCTGTTTCTTCATCACTCATCAGTGATAAAGTAACCCCTCATAGAGGTCTAGATATCCGACCACATCGGTCACTTCTAGTATATCCCCAGTAGGATCAATTGCTTGACCTCTTAGGTCATTTTCTCTTCTACTTACCCAGCAAGAGACCAGTTTCTCTTTTCCATTCCTCAGCGGATCTTTTCCAAACTACGGCCTGGCTTGATTCCTCCGGGATACGTAGGTAGCCTTCCAGAGGTTCAGCCACTCGACCACATTGGTCACCCAATCCGTCTCGGCATTCGCCAGATCGGATCCTTTTCTATCGACAACCCCACTCGCCTTGCAAGTGACGTTGCCGAGGGGCTTCTGTAAGTACCCAAATCTGGCTCATGCCTTCCGGTTAAATTTCCCGGCAATTTCGGTAAGTTTCCCGGTAATTCCCCGGACCTTCCTAGTGTTCCGGAAATATTTCGGAACTGCTTTTAATTAATTAAGGGCTGAAAGGGAGCCTTCCTAATTAAGAAACACGTTTTTCTTAATTAGGAGGAGCCTTCTAGAATTTGCCACCTTGCATGGTTCTAGAAATGCTGAGTCATTGTGGATAATGCCGCACGGCTGCATTAGCTTGAGGTCCCTAGCCGCACGGCCTCATTGGCGATTTCCAGACTGCCTATAAATAGAGCCCTCCTCTACCCATTTTAATCATCCACAAAAGGCATCAACCCCTCATATTACGAAGAAATCCTCCCAAGGAGCTGCTGGAAGTCCAAGAAGGTAAAGAAGAAGGCCAAGAAGCTACCTCCCTCCTCCTTGAAGATCCAAGATCAACCTCTCCTCCTAGCTCCATACAAAGAAGAAGGAAGCCATTGGTAACCTCGCACGCCCTAACCTCGCATCCTAATAGCTTTATAAATTGCTCATTGCATTGCTTTTATATTGCTTGGAACTTGGTAGATTAAAGATCATATCTTTATATTCCCCCTTCCCCTTTTGCATGCATTAGACATCATTTGTCATAAAAATGTAGTCTTTCCCCATAAAGGTGCATTCTTTGCACCTAAAACCCCCATTTTCCAATAAAAATGTCATCTTTATGCATCCTTTGCATATAAAAATCAAATCTTTTCAATCAAAATGCATCCTTTGCATTCAAAATACCTTTCCCAAGCATCATTTGCTTTAAAGATCACGTCTTTACCATAAACTAGCATCATATGCTTTTCAAAATGCAATCTTTATGCATCATTTGCATATTGAATTCCAATTTCTTCATAAAAATGCATCATTTGCATAAAAATCATATCTTTATGCATCATTTGCAATAAAGATCATTTCTTTGAATCAAATGCATCATTTGCAACCCAAAAATGTCATCTTTTCATTAAAAATGTCATTTTTACATGCATTTCCCCCATTCCCCTATTAGTAACCTCGGAACGGACCGATGTAAAATATCATATCTTTACATCGTTCCTTCCATAAAGGTTTCATAATCTCTTTAGAAAGGGACACCTTCGAACCCTATATCTCCGATTATCACTTAAGATGAGTATGAAGCATCTACACGAGCTCAACCATCTTAAAGTGTAGGATTGATGGGCTAAGGACCCTCCTTTTCTAAAGAACCTCATCTTTGACTATAAAGAGAGTCATTCTCTCGATCACGCAAGTCCCAAGGTCCAAAAAATGCGATGATCACAAGTCCAAGATGAGGGCGGGATCATAATGAACTATAACATGGGGGGGCATGAATAAGAACCTTTCTGAGCTAATTTAAATGTTGAACACTGCGAAAACCAATATTGTCAAAAAGAAAACCGATCAAGTGTTGATGGTTAACAAAGGGAAAGGTTTCAAGGGTAAAGGAAAGGCAAAAGTTGCTAATCCTAAGGCAAATGTTGTCAAACCCAAAGAGGCTGCCAAGCCCAAAGAGGCTAAGCCCAAGTCCCAAGAGGATGCAGTCTGCTTCCATTGCAATGAGATTGGACATTGGAGGGGAAACTGCTTAAAATACAAGGAAGCACTGAAGAAGAGCAAAGGTGTTGCTTCAACTTCAGGTATCTTTGTTATAGATATATTCCTATCTACTTCTAGTTCTTGGGTATTGGATACCGGATGTGGATCTCACATTTGTTTAAATGTGCAAGGTCTAAAGAACAGAAGGATGCTTGAAGATGGTGAAGTGGACCTACGTGTGGGGAATGGAGCAAGAGTTGCTGCATTAGCCGTAGGAACTTATGAAGTTACTTTACCTAGTGGACTAATACTTGTTTTGAACAATTGTTATTACGTTCCAGCTTTAAGTAGGAATATTATTTCGATTTCAAGTTTGGATAATGAAGGTTTTAATTTTCTTATATGTGATAAGAAGTTTTCTATTTACAAGAGTGATATGCATTATTGTACTGCTATTTCATTTAATGGCCTTTATATCCTTGATATTGAAAATCGTGATAATGATATCTATAACATTAACAAGAAATCTAAACCCAATGATGTAAACCACACTTACTTATGGCATTGTCGTCTTGGCCATATAAATGAGAAATGCATTTCTAAACTCCATAAAGATGGATTTTTAGACTCACATGATTATGAATCATATGAGACATGCGAATCTTGTTTACTTGACAAGATGACCAAGGACCCATTTACCAAAATTGGTGAAAGGGCGGGCGACTTGTTAGGCCTCATACATACTGATGTATGTGGACGTATGAGTAGCAATGCTAGGGGAGGATTTCAGTACTTCATAACATTCACTGATGATTATAGTAGATTTGGATATATTTATCTAATGAAACATAAAAGTGAATCGTTTAAGATATTTTGAATATTTCAAAATGAGGTACAAAATCAACTTGGCAAAACTATTAAAGTACTTCGATCCGATCGAGGCGGAGAATATTTAAGCCAAGAATTTGATAGTCATCTTAAGAGTTGTGGAATCGTTTCAGAACTCTCTCCACCCGGAACACCACAATGGAATGGTGTGTCTGAAAGGAGTAATAGAATATTGTTGGACATGGTTCATTCTATGATGAGTCAAGTTGAGCTTCCTTTATTCTTTTGGGGACATGCACTAGAAACTGTTGTTTTCACTATAAACAGAGTTCCTACCAAATCAGTTCAAAAGACCCCATATGAGATGTGGCATGGAAGAAAACCCAGTTTGTCTTTCATGAAGATTTGGGGTTGCGATGCATATGTCAAGAAGTTAGCTTCTGACAAGCTAGCACCTAAATCTGATAAATGTGTTTTCGTGGGTTATCCTAAGGAAACTAAAGGATACTATTTCTACAACCGAAACAAGAACAAAGTGTTTGTTGCTCGAAATGGTACCGTTTTAGAAAAAGAGTTTCTTCGCAAAGAAATCAGTGGGATTAAATAGATCTCGAAGAAGTTCGAGAACCCGAAAAAAACATTGAACCAATGGTAGAAACTGAACCAAGTTCACAAGAAATTGTGGAACCGGTTCAAGATGCACAAATCCTTCGCAGAAGTGGTAGGTCACGATCCGAACCCGAGAGATATGGATTTATCGTTACGAAAAGTGATGAAGTGGAGTTAATCGAAAATGATGAACCTACTTGCTATCAAGAAGCGATGTCCTCTCCTGATTCGAAAAAATGGCAAGAGGCTATGAAGTCCGAATTACAATCCATGGCTGATAATCAAGTTTGGAACTTGATTGATCCACCCGAAGGTGTAAAAACCATAGTGTGCAAATGGGTCTTCAAGAAAAAGACCGAATTGGATGGGAAGGTGCACACCTATAAGGCTAGGCTTGTAGCTAAGGGATATAGGCAGATTCATGGTATCGACTATGATGAAACCTTTTCGCCTGTAGCTATGCTCAAGTCTATTAGAATTTTAATTGCCATAGTCGCATATTGTGACTATGAGATATGGCAAATGGATGTCAAGACAGCTTTCCTAAATGGAAAGTTACTTGAGGATGTATACATGATACAACCTGAAGGTTTTGTCAGTTCAGAAAATTCTAATAAGGTGTGTAAGTTGCAGAGATCCATCTATGGATTGAAGCAAGCTTCTAGGAGTTGGAATCTACGTTTTGACGAAGCAATCAAAGAGTTTGGCTTTATCAAGAACGAAGATGAACCTTGTGTATACAAGAAAATTAGTGGGAGCGTAGCACTATTTCTAGTGTTGTATGTCGATGATATCTTACTCATTGGAAATGACATTCCTGCACTACAGACTGTCAAGTCTTGGTTAGGAAAGTGCTTTTCGATGAAAGATATGGGCGAAGCTGTATATATCCTTGGTATCAAGATCTATAGAGATAGATCTACAAGGATGATTGGTTTAAGTCAAAGTACTTACATTGACAAGGTTCTTAGAAGATTTCAAATGGAAAATTCTAAAAGAGGAAACTTGTCAATGTTGCATGGTGTATCTCTTAGCAAGACTCAAAGTCCTAAGACTAATGATGAGCGAAAGAGAATGAATGGTATTCCATATGCTTCGACAATTGGGTCTATCATGTATGCTATGTTATGTACTAGACCCGATGTCTCGTGTGTTCTAAGCATGACAAGTAGGTACCAATCGGATCCCGGCGAGCCACATTGGATAGCAGTCAAGAATATCCTCAAGTACTTACGAAGAACTAAGGATGCATTCTTGGTCTTTGGAGGAATGGAAGAAGATCTTATTGTAAAAGGTTATACAGATGCTAGCTTCCAAACCGACAAAGATGATTACAGATCGCAGACAGGATTTTTGTTTACGCTGAATGGAGGCACTGTCAGTTGGAAAAGTTCCAAGCAAAGTACCGTTGCTGATTCTACAACCGAAGATGAGTACATAGCAGCATCTGATGCAGCTAAGGAAGCTGTTTGGATCAAAAAGTTCATTAGTGATTTGAAAGTCGTTCCAAGTATCAATGATCCTATTGAACTTTATTGTGACAATAATGGTGCCATTGCACAAGCAAAGGAACCAAGGTCGCATCAAAGATCCAAACACATACTTCAACGTTTCCACATTATCTAAGAGATATGTGAAAGGGAAGACGTAAAGATATGCAGAGTAGACACTAATGACAACGTGGCGGACCCATTAACTAAGGCTCTTCCGCAAGCTAAGCATGATGGTCATGTTAGGTCCATAGGTATTCGATATATGGGAGATTGGCCCTAGTGCAAGTGGGAGACTGTTAGTGTTATGCCCTAGGCCTATAGTTGATAGACCTTTATGTTGACATTATTTATTATTATATAAAAAGTTTAGCATTTAATTATTATATATTTTGGATATTTATTGTAATAATCTCCGTCCCTAATTATTAAGTGAACAATTAGTATAATTGTTAATGGATAATCATATGATGATTATATGCATAGAGATGCTCATTAAAATTATGGGTACTTGTTAGAGAACAAGTGATTGGACTTGACCCGTATGAGATTTATGTCATGGTCAAATGTCATAATTAAATCTCATATGGTCACTTCATTTAGTTCCTAGACCTGAGATTATCATGACCTTACATATGATGAAAGTTATGTTTGATTTTGGTCAAATGATATCTTAACACGATATTTATAAAGGCTATCTTTGGCATGATCGGATTCATGATGGGAAGGATGATAATTCAAGATGGAATTTATCCCTCGAAAGAGAGATGTTTTGCTTGGGCCCCTCGATGAGTGATAATGATGAAAGTGTAGGGCCATACCCCAATGCGATTGGATTATCATTATACTCAAGATCGAGAAAGCATTGAACAAATACAAGTTGACGTGGACCATGACTTGTGTTCAATATAACTTCGTGAGACAAATGGAGAAATGGAAGTGTACCATTGAAAACGTGAACTCTTACGTTATATTAATTGGGTAGACATAATGGCTTGCTAGAGTCCGCTTATGTTTTATGAGGGTCGATATGATCAGGCTCATTGCCAACATAATATAATCCTATTGAGTCACACACAATTGAAATGAATTGGTTAAACCAAAGGAAGAAAATTGAGAGTTCCTGATCTGGCTTAAGTAGTAGCGCGACAGAACTAGCCAAATGGCACATGTCGCCGCGCGACAACTCTTGCCACAAAGGCGGTTTACAGCCTGTTTCCTAATACGATTAGGAAATAAATACTAATACTAACGTAGTATAAATATGAGCTCTGTAAACCCTAGTTACTAGCCGAATTTTCCAAGGAAAAATCACAAAAGGGTTTCTCAATATTCTTTCTAGGTTTAAGGATCTAGCAATCCTCAAGAACGGTTCTTGGTTCATTCAAAGGTGTGGATACTACTAGAGGGTCTTCGCTCGTACGACAATCAAGGCCTAGAGTTCGAATCTGAAGATTAAAGTTTTTGAAGATCGAAGTTTGTGATTCAAAATCACATTGATAAATTGTTTGATAGCTCAAGAACGGAAAGCAATTAAGGTTGGTAAATTCTATCTCATAGGAATTCAATTTAATCGTATAGAACGGATCTTAGGGCTCTTGGGTTTTGTGTTATTTAGATGCTAATTCCGCTGCGCATGGACCCATAAAACCCAACACTTGGTCATTCATCTGATAGGAGACGTGGTTGGATCTTTGCCCTTCTTCCTGGTGGGGTTCCCTTTTGGAGTGGGCCCTCTGCCTTTCACTCCTAGGTAGAGTCGCTTCTCTACCCCTTCTTTCTCTGTGGGAGTGCGACCTAACCGACCTCTCAGGCGACCTTCGTCTATTCCTTTCATCAACTTGCTGTCCCCTCGAGGATGACTCGGCCTCTTGCTCTCTTTGTTGGTTGAGCCTTTCCCTTATATCGATACTGGGATCAACATTGATGAGAGAGGGAGGAGGCATCTCGATCCTTTTCTGTTCAGCTGACAGCCTAGGGCCTCCATTCTGCCTAGCACCTCTATTAGCTCGTCTGTGAGAGGTAACAGAGGGAGCTGGTTGATGTGTCCCCCTATCAGACTTAGGGGACTCAGGCCTGTCGAGCAACTCTTCGTGAACATCCAACAAACTTTGGAGCAACTTAGCCCGCTCCATCAAAATCTCTTTCCTACTGAGGTGATTAGTTGAGGAACCTGGATTGTCGCCTGCAACCGTTCAACCTACCAGGAGTCATTTTGGTAGCAGGGCCTCCCCTTGTTCGACCATATGTATTTTTTGTTGTCTCCTATTATCTTGCAATCCAGTACCATCAACAATGCTATTGGAACGGGTCGCCCTCCTAGCCTGGCGCCCCGGTGGAGGAGGAGGTAGATTAGCATTACGATTTCCGGCACCGGCGTCCTCGTTCCTACCAGTGTTTTCTTGTTCATTCCCCATGGAGGGGGTAGCGGTGTGCCCATCAGATACCATGCTTACTGTTTGATTGGATTTCAAGGTCAAAAAAGTTGCGTTTCCCGTCAATGGAACCAAATTGATGCCGCAAGAAACGTGTTGATCAGCCTACGTCCAACAATCAGGACTGATCTCCTAGCTTTGATTTGACCTGAAACAAAGAACCCACGACTAGCCGGAATGGTCTCTGGCTTAGACCATCGGGCGTGAGAGTAAGTATGGTGTATGAGCTGATAAATTATAATGAACAAGATGTATTCAGAATAACAAATAGCAATTACCTCTAAACCGTAGATGTTGTGAAGTATATATATCCTTTGATATGAAGTATAATTGTAGTAGGATTGCATGAAATCCCTAGAATTGCGTATAAGATCGTGAAAACAATCGTATACGTGAATAACGCCTGATTTGTAGGAGTTCTGTTATGGAAAGAATTGTAGATACGTTAAGACTCTGTAGGTCGACGTACACCTTGTAGGTCGAGGTCGCCTGCATGGGTCCAGGTCGACCTGACTGAATGATGTAGCCGGACAATATCCGTATGAGATATGGATCGTATGTCGGACAAAGCTAAGTCGGGATCATAGAGGTCGGACAATGAGCTAGGTCGACTGATCTTTGCTGTTGGGCCGTGGGCCTTGTAATAGTTGGCCGACCCACTAAGGATGTGGTGACAATAACGTTTGAATAATTGGGCTTCGTTCGTTGGGCCTAGCCCATGTTCAGTTATTTTCCTAAAATGATTACTAATATATAATTTCCTTATTTAATTTATCTAAAATAGTTTGAGAAGTACTCCTTCTCTTATATAAATATATACCTCTTGTTATTAATAAAATTAAATAATTCATATTAATTTTCTCTCTCCCATAGTATTAATTTACTTTATCTAACCATCCTATAGTCTATTGAAGGAATCATCCAGACAAATGCACTAATCCACCTATATAGATCAACCAAAATGGAATCCGAGACCAATGCAAAACTTAAAACATAACCAAATAAGTGTATTATTAGCATAGCTTAGATCCATATGACAATATTGTCACATACAACAACCTTAACTAAGAAAGTGCCAAGAAAACTAGGAGAACAGTGACATAAAACAGCTATTGTGCCTCAGTGTTCACGTCCCCTTCTAAGTGTTGATCTAAAACAAATGCTTAGCCTTCATGCTGTTAATGGCAAGTGCAGGGTTTAAGCTTTTGGGGCAGGTGGCCGTGCAATTCTTTATAGTTCTGCACCGATATAGACGTTTTTCATCCTCCCTCAATGCCTCCAGTCTTTCCTCCGTGAAATCATCCCGGCTGCCATGGCAAGATCAAACCAAATATTTGTGCATATTACATTCATTTAAAATAAAAAATCATTTCAATTTCAATTGTATTGCAATGTAGGAACAAAATAATTTACCTATCAGAAATCCAACGGTTAGCATGAAGCAATGCGGCAGGTCCAAGGAATTCCTCTGGGTTCCACCAATAAGAAGGGCATGAAGTACTACAACAAGCACAAAGGATACATTCGTATAGCCCATCTAGTTTCTTCCTTTCTGCAGGTGTTTGCTGTAAAGATTATGGCAATGAATGATTTTTCCATTGAACAAACTGAGATATATATACAACATTTTGAGACTATACTAATTCTGAGATACATACAAATAAATAACAATTCATGAACTGAAGTGGAACATCATTAGTCGAAGGGCTGTTGATTCTTTGCGTGAGGCGGCCGCCTGGCCGAGGATGGGGCGCACGCCTGGGCACCTGCAGGAGCGAGGCCTCGACGTGATTTTGGTGAGGCGGGCGCAAGGCACTGTATGAGGCGGCCGCTTGGGAGGCCGAGGTTCCAGCAGTGGTGTGGGACGCGTGAGGCGGGGGCCTGGCTGAGGTTGAGGCGGGCGCCTCATTTGCTTGAGAATTTTGATTCTTAACACGCCCCCGCAAGATGGACGATCCCTGTGTGAGGCCAATCTTGGAAGTAAGAGATATGAACCGAGCTCGGGAGAGGGGTTTTGTAAGAGCATCTGCGAGCTGGTCCCGTCCTGAAATGTGCTGAATACGCAAGGTTCCAAGGTTAACCTGTTCCCGCACAAAGTGAAAGGCTAGGGCGAGATGCTTCATCCGCAGTGAAAACCGGATTGGCCGAGTATGTTACCGCACCTAAGTTATCGCAGATAAATGGCCGGAGTTGTTTTGAGATTGACACCAAGTTCGGTTAGGAGGTTTTTAATCCAAATGAGCTCGGCGGTAGTGGCGGCGACGGCTCGAATTCAGCTTCAGTAGAAGAGCGAGCTAAGGCTCGTTGCTTCTTTGAAGACCAAGTAACGGGGTTGCGGCCAAGGTAGACAATGAAGCCGGTGGTGGACATGAAGTCGTCCTTGTCTCCTGCCCAATCCGCATCACAGAAGGCATGAAGGATGGGAGGGTTTGTTTAAAAAGTTGTAGTCCCAAGTGTAAAGTACCGTGTAAGTAACGGAGCAATCGTTTGAGGGATACCCAGTGAGCTTCTTGGGGGTGATGAAGGAATTGAGCTAATTTGTTAACGGAAAAGGCAATATCGGGGCGAGTGAGGGAGAGGTATTGAAGGCTACCAATAATGGCTCGAAATTCGGATGGGTTGCAGATGGGTGTGCGGGGAAGGGCTGAAAGAGAAGGATAGGTAGCCATGGGGGTGGGAGAGGGTTTGGAGTTGTCCATGTTATGCTTGTGGAGGATATCACTTATATATTTTGACTGAGAGAGTAAGAGACCATCTGAATTTGGGGTGACTTCTACTCCGAGAAAGTATGAGAGTGGACCTAGGTCTTTTAGAGAGAAGCGAGTTGAGAGACTTGTGATGAATGTAGAGAGGAAGGAGTTTGATGGACCCGTGATGACTATGTCATCGACATAGACAAGAAGAAGAAGGTAGTTGGAATTATGAGAGTATATAAAAAGAGAGGGATCAGACAGTGACGAACGAAAGCCAAAGGAGAGAAGAAATTGTTTTAGAGCGGTGTACCAAGCACGAGGTGCTTGTTTTAAACCATAGATGGCTTTTGAGAGACGACACACATGAGAATGTGTCAGAGTAGTCAAGACCAGGGCGTTGATGGAAGCCCTTGGCGACAAGACGAGCTTTGTATTTGTGAATAGTGTTGTCGGGGTTGTATTTTATGCGGAACACCCATTTACACCCAACTATGTTTGGAGCTTCATGGGATGGAACAAGTGACCATGTTGTATTACGTGTTAGCGCGTCATATTCTTCTTGCATGGCAGCACGCCAATGGGGTATTGAGAGGGCTTGTTTTGTTGAGGTGGGAAGCGAGGAAGGAGAAGGAAGAGTAGCAAGACAGGCATATTTGGGGTTGGGTTTACGGATGCCATGGGATAATCTGGTTTCAATGGTTCGAGTGGGTGGTGGGTTAGGAGGTGCTGGTGGAGGAGTGTTTGGGTTGGTATTTGGTGCGGGTTGAGTCGGAGGAATGGGATCGGCTGAAGGAGAGGCAGTAGGGTGTGGGTGAGTGTTTGGCTGATGTGGCTCAACTGGTGAGGTGGGAAGTGTTTGGGGATTAGGTACAGTGGGTATGGATTGGAGAATTGGGATAGAGATGGCACACCAATCATCTGGGGAGATCGTAGGAGATATAGTGGGGTTTGAGGTGAGTGTTGAGTAGGGGAATATGGTTTCAATAAATCTAACATGACGAGAGGTGTAGATTTTATTAGTGGTTGGGTCGAGGCAGTGGTACGCACTTTGAGATGAGGAGTATCCAATAAAAATGCAAGGGGTAGATTTTGGTGCAAGTTTGTGAGGAGTGTATGGTTTAAGCCATGGGTAGCACAAGCACCCAAAGCTACGAAGTTTAGAGTAGTTGGGTGGTTTTTGAAACAGCTTTAGATAAGGAGAGTCATTTTGTAGGGTGGGGGTGGGGAGTCTATTGATTAGGTAGGCTGCGGTTGTGAGGGCGTGAGACCAAAAAATGAGCGGAAGCTTAGCATGGGATAGGAGTGAGAGAGCGGTTTCGACTAAGTGTCGGTGACGACGTTCGGCAAAGCCGTTATGTTCGGGAGTATGTGGTGGTGAAGTTAGGTGAGAGATACCATTTTGGAGAAGAGATGGAGTGAGTTTGAGATACTCCCCGCCATTGTCGGAGAAAAATTGAACAATGGGACGAGAGAAGAATTTTTCTACAAGGGATTTGAAGCGAGCGAATGTGGGGAAGGTGTCAGATTTTTGTTTGAGGGGATAGAGCCACGTATACTTTTTAAAATGATCAACGAAAATCACATAGTATTTGTAATTATCATGAGAGTAAAGTGGGGAGGTCCAAACATCTGAAAACACTAGTTCAAGAGGGGCACTGGTTTGTAAAGATGAAGTAGAAAAGGGGAGTTTATGACTTTTATTTGTAAGACAAGGATTACAATGGGTAAAGGTTTTATTAAACAGAATGCGTAAAGAAAAGGTTTTATTTAAATGGGAAACAATAGGGGAGGAGGGGTGTCCCAATCTGTGATGCCATGTTTGAAGAGATGTTGAGGTGGTGCCAATGAGAGCTTGAGAGGCATTGGGGCGCCAAACGTAAACACCATGGTCAATTGTTCCTTGAAGAAGTATTCGTTGGGTTGAGAGTTCCTTAAAAACAAAGGAAGAATGTGAGAACTCTATGGAAGCATGGTTATCTTTGCAGAATTGAGAGACTGAAATAATGTTTTTAGAGATTTGAGGAACATGTAAGACATTATGAAATTGAAGTGTAGAGTGAGAGATAGGAATGAAGAAGGAACCTATATTTTCGATGGAGAGCGAGGAGCCGTCACCAATGATAACATCATCACTTCCATCGTAAGGATGATGGAGAGCAAGAGTGGAGAGGTCATTTGTTAAGTGATGAGTTGCACCACTATCCACAAGCCATGGTACAGAATGAGTTGAGGTAGGGGCTGTCATGGTGTGGGCTTGGGGTTGTGTTTGGGAAGAATTTGGGCGATTGGTGCGGTTTGAGGAAGGCGGAGGAGGAAAGTTGACGGTAGGGTAATCACGTTTGAACTGTCGGCACTGGGATATAACGTGGCCAACATACCTGCAGTATTGGCATTTTCCCTTGAATGGATTGGAGGAAGTATTGGCTCGGTTTTGTGGTGGTGTTGGCAGTATGGGATGGTTTGTGTAAGAACGGGTGGGTGTATGGGAGGAGTGGGCTTTGGTTTGGGCAACATGGGCTGAGATAGGGAAGGAAGGTGAAGAAGTTTCTTTGTTTGAGAGTGAGCTCATGATGAATGAGCTTCTCATGAAGGGCTTCGAAGCTGATCGGGTCATCACGGGCACGAACTGAGTCGACTATGGGTTTGTAGGTGTCATAATCGAGACCCTTGAGAACGGTGGCGATAATGTCTTCGGGATCTAGAGGTTTTCCCAAAATGGCGAGTTTGTCGGTACAAGCTTTGATAGCTTGCATGTAGTCCGAGATAGAGAGGGAGGATTTGGTGATAGAAGAAAGATTGTCTTTGAGTTGGAGTATGTGACCTCTAGAGGGATTGGCGTAGGTTGTCTTGAGGATTGTCCAAGCCTCGTTGGAAGTTTTGGCTTGATAGACAAGGAGAGCGACAGAGGTGTCCAAGGTTCCAAGGAGGGCACTAAGAATGAGCCGATCCTGTCTATTCCAGGTTTTGAAAGCTGGGTTTGGTGTTTCTTTGCCATCAGTTGTGATTAATTCAGTGGGTGTGGGGTGGGTACCATCTACATATTGCAGAAGATCTAGGCCAAAGAGAAGGGATGTTACTTGGGACGACCAAACTAAGTAGGTGAGAGGTGTTAAAGTTTTGCATTGGGAGAGATTGACCAAGAGAATAGGGCGATTGGGTTCATCGGTGTTAGGGATGGCGTTGGAGGTTTGGCCACCATGGTGGGTGAAGAAGATGGCAAACTGGTGAAAGGAAGGAAATTGTTTTTATTTGATCACAAAGGCTCTGATACCATGTAAAGATTATGGCAATGAATGATTTTTCCATTGAACAAACTGAGATATATATACAACATTTTGAGACTATACTAATTCTGAGATACATACAAATAAATAACAATTCATGAACTGAAGTGGAACATCATCAGTCGAAGGGCTGTTGATTCTTTGCGTGAGGCGGCCGCCTGGCCGAGGATGGGGCGCACGCCTGGGCACCAGAGAGTGAGGCCTTGACGTGATTTTGGTGAGGCGGGCGCAAGGCACTGATTGAGGCGGCCGCTTGGGAGGCCGAGGTTCCAGCAGTGGTGTGGACAGCGTGAGGCGGGCGCCTGGCTGAGGTTGAGGCGGGCGCCTCATTTGCTTGAGAATTTTGATTCTTAACATTTGCCTGTATTCTCGTCCATCTGGTGGCGGTTTCTTTGTTTGCAGCCATGGCTCAATTGACCTATATTTGTCACAAACAACAGATAATATACACTCACAATAAGGATTAATTTGCAATTGAATATATGGACTGAGGAAGAGGATGAATGTCCAAATTTGAGACAGAAGGAGTAGTAATAAAATTATGTCAATGATTCATACTTGTACTGTTGGTAGAAGTTAGTGAGATCAACAACCAAATCTTTGATGACAAACATGTGAGGAAGAGGAGTGATGTAAGTTGCGCTGCGGGTGTCTGTATCAATCGGCTTGAGGCATGCGACCGTATTAGTGCCATCTATGTTCATGGCACATGACCCACATATACCTTCTCTACAAGACCTTCTGTAGCTCAAGGTTGAATCATCTTCTGCTTTTATCTTTTGTAATGCATCCAAGACCTATTTAAACCAGAAATAATCAAAAAGTTAATTACTCCCTCCCTCCAAAATGACATTCGTAGTAAGTAAAAAGGGACATTGAATGCCGCTTGATAAATACTCCCTCCGTCCCAATAGAAGCTGCCCAAATTTTTCATTGCACGCAAATTAATAAAATGGGTGGAAAGAAAAAATGTTGTAAGTGTAATTTGAAAATAGGAGAGAGAATGAGTGGAGAGAATAGTAAATTATAATGGTGTTGTGAGTATTAAAATAATGTAGGAGAGAGAATGAGTGGAGGGAATAGTAAAGATTCCTTTGCCAAAAAAGGAAAGTGAAAGCTTTTAACGGGACACCCAAAATGGCAAAATGAGAAACTTCTACTGGGACGGAGGGAGTAAAGTGCAACTTTAATGTATGTTAAGCAAAGGAAAAAAGAATACTCCTTCAGTCTCATACTATCGGTTACTTTAGTTTATTTTAATTTCCTTTTGGGCACCCTATACTATTTAGTTCCTATTCCAAAATAAAATGTCAATAAAATTCACTTGTCACACTCGCCACAAAAATCTTTCTACTTAATTTTCTCCCTCATACTTCATTTTTCGTATCCATATCAATGAGAATAATTTACTTGATTCGGGCATTCAATTTTAGTAACCAATAGTATGAGATGAAATTCAATTTTAGTAACGATAGGAAGGGAGAATTTGGTAAACTGAAAGCAACAGAAAAGTGAAACTGTAAGAGAGGTATTTATGAACTACAGAATAAAACTGCAGAAAAGGCTTTCGGTTCGGGTGATCGGGCTCCATCTATATATCTTAAACTCCTTCAAAGCTTTGATGTTGTCTCTAAGCCTATCAGTCGACTCCACCGCTTGTTGAGCATGTTCTTGCCCCACCCGATGCCCTTCCAATATCGGAAACTTCGGGTCTGCTCTTTTGAAAACTCGACCCGCCACCTTCCTGTATGCATCTCTCACCCACGACCTCCTTATTGACATGACTATCTCTCTCTGGTTGTGAAGATGGTCCACACACTAAAAGTGTAATTGTGTGTGTGGGTTTTGATTTTTTAAATACACATATATATATGCAAAATTTGGTTTGGAGTTGGAGGAAATAAAGACACTTGGCCGCCTTTGTGATATGCATGTGGAGGCTTAGACCGGTGACATGTCACGAATATATGATCGATTTGATACTTTTGATTAGAGCCATTAATTTGAATTGAGTATGTCGAATCAGTCCATTCCGTCATGCAATAAGAGTGGATTGGGCTTTAAAACCAGTAACCCAAATAAAAGTGGGCCAATTCAGGCGGGCCCAAACGGATGCGGACCAAACGGATTTGAGGCTGGGCGGGACGAGCCATCCCACTTTTTTTTTCAGCACCTTCTCAAACGATGATGTTCCGTCGTTCCCTTTTCTATTTTCTAGGATTTTCACTTTTCAATTTTTCTTATCCCTATTTTCGTTTCACTTCACTTTCATTCCAAAACGCTGTCCGTCTCCCTCGCTCTCTTTGAGCCTGCTTTCGAGTTTAAAAAGGAAAAGAAAGGGAAGAAAATTTATAAAAATTTCTCTTCTTAGCGTGCTTTCGAGATTTTTTAGGAAGGAAATGGAAAGAAAGGAATGAAATTTTTTTAGGATTTTACTCCCAAAATTTTCTTCCCAAAATTGAGAGTAACTCTTGTGAAAAACTAGTTTTTTTCAAAATGTTATAAAAAAACTAGTTTTCAGAACAGTTCATCACTCTTATTAGTTAGATTTAGTGCTTTAAAATTAATTTTTTCTTATGTTATGAAAAAATTAGATTTTTTCAAGATTTTGGCCAAAATTGAGAGAAAATGGAAGGGAAGAAAGGGAAGCTTGCCAATTTTTATTATTATTTCAATTTTACCCTCACATAATTTTTTGTATTCTCGTTATTACCCTCGTGTATAGAGTCTGCTCATGTTCAACTCAACGATCAAAACCCTTCCCCCTTTTCTCTCATTCTTTCATCTTTCTGCATCTCACCGAGCCAACCAATACTCCATTGTTCAAGCTCATGGAAGAGGTATGTCCATCTATTTTCTGCCTTCAATTCTCGCATTCATCAGTACCTCTGCTTCAATTCACGCATTCTTCTTCTCCCTCTCTCTCTATGCGCATTCTGCGTTTTCTCTCTCTATATGCGCTGACAATTTCACCGCCATGAGAGGAGAGAAATTTTCTGTTTTTATGTTAATTTTGCAATTGAACCTTGATATTTCAATTTCCACCTGGGGTTTTAAGGTTATAAAATTTTGCATTCTCTGAGTATGAATTAATTATGTTATGATGTTGGAAGCTGATGAAAACATATCTATGGATTTCTAGTTTAACTCGTATTTGTACTTTAATAATAATCCCCCAAAATTCTTTCTGGGGTTAGGTCAGAGATTTTTGGTTAGTTCACTGATGTGTAGTGTTTTGTGTTGATATTGTTTGGAGATTTATCTGTAAGTAAAGTATACATTAATAATCCCCCAAAATTCTGATGTCTGGAAAAATATTGATGTGCTATATACCAGGCTGTTGACTACCAACAAAGGAGATATAGAATCATTCTTAAAAGCTCAATGGGTCCTATTGATGTTTACCTTGTCAGGTTTGTTGGCAGTTTCTTTTTAATGTTCAAAAGCGTAAGCATGTATTAGAAAATCTCCATTCCAAACTTTGAATAAGATGTGGTGGGAGGGTATAAAAGTCATTTTCTTTTTATTTCCTCTCATTTCATTCCAAAACTCGGAAGCATGAGGAGAGAAAATTTTGTTTTTCCTTACATTTCCTTCTTAACTCAGAAGCACATCGGAAGGAATTTAAATTCACTTCCCTCCCTTTCTTTTCTCTCCTTTTCCCTCCCCTCACTTTTTTTTCTCTTCATTAAAAACTCGGAAGCGGACCCTCTGTCCCTCCCCAATCCCTTGAAATCCCCGGACGATCATTCCCCACCGCAATCACCGCCCTCCCCCGTCGAACCCGCATTCCGACGAGCCTCCGTCTTCTCAAACACTCACGGGGATTAAAAACGATTTGGCTGAGATCGGCGGCAGCTTCAAGTCCAGTCTCTCGCTCCTCTCAACTAATAAAATTGTTACTGAGATCTCTAGGTTTGCCTCTAACTTGCTGCAGTTCGAGAATCAACAATCTGTAATCTGTCTTTGTCCTCAATTCCCCTTCCCAATTTTATAACCAGTACTTAACTGTTTATCTTTAGCTTCACTGGATTTTACTCAAAACAGAGCCCCAAGGTTTGCCCCTCTCTTTCTCTCTCTAGAATTGGGATTCTGTTGTGAATTTTATGTGGGCTTATCTCATTTAAGCTAAAGGATTCATTGATTCTTGCGGGTGCTTCTTGGATTCAGTGTGTTCTCTATCCCCAAACAACTTCTTTGTGTGTGTGCTTTTGGTCTATTGCTTGTTGCTCACAAATTTTGTTTTGGCTCAATTTCTAGTGACTTTTGTATAACTTGCATAACTTTTAAGAACTTCCAACTATGTTAATATGACTGCCACATAACGGGTTTATTGGTTCTTAGCTATAGCTTGCAACTGCTTTGATTAATGCCTCAATAGGATTCTATGTATGAACAATATAAACATCCAATTTTGCCAATATAACAATCTGATAATTTTGCCTTTTCATGTCCAAGTATAGATTTTATCCGAAGAGGGGGTAGAATCAGGCAGCAATAGAAATGTTGCTAATAAATTATATTGTTGTCTAATTTTAAACATAGGGTTCCATTAACTAGTATTTCAATAGAGAAATTTCCTACATTGGATCATCTATGGTTATGCAGAAAAGTGTTTTTAAGCTGGCCCGCATTGGCCCGCCTGGCCCACCGACCCAAGGTGGGTTGGGATGACATATTTCCATAATCAAAATGAAAAGGGTTAATTTGGTCTAAATCTATTTTTTTCAGCATTGCATTGCATCAGTCCAGTTTTGAAAAGACGCTCTATTGATACACAAAGTTGAAAGAAAAGCCCCGTTTTGGAGCAAAGCGCGCGCAGAATTTCGTGGCCGCCCGCCAGAATCCCCCCATTGAATTTGCTCTCTCCCAATTTCAAATTACTACTGATTTTATCATCCAATCCATGGTCTCTCTTGATTTTATTTATTTCCTACTGCTACAAGAACAACTCCTTCTGCTCAATTACTCATAAAATCTTCCTTTTTTTTTTTTTGTTGTTGGGTCGCAGGAACAACAGAAACAAGTAGAAGAATCCGGTCCTAGTCCTGTTCTTGAAGATTGCATCAAGCTATTGAAAGGAGACAGCGACGAACAACGCCTTGCCGGTCTGCTTGTTGCCACCAAATTTTGTAAGAATGACGACCATTCTGCCCTTCTTAGGGTTTACAATGCTGTTGGTCATCCCTTTCTCGACCGCCTTCTTAGAACAGGTCCACTCTTATTTCTTTCATACTTTTTCTTGACAACTTTTATTCTCTTCCAATTGACCTAAAATTGTACCCTCTACTTCATCCGTCTGATGCTTTTGTAAATTGTTCGAAACACTGTCTATTTGTAAATTGTTAAGGAAAATAATGACTCAACTTTTTAACAATTTTAAAATCACATTGTATATTCCAAGTGTATACTCCCTCCGTCCCATAATAAGGGGCAAAAAGTTGGGAGTGCACAGGAATCAAGGAGGAAGTATATACTGTATATATTTTCAAAAGTATTGTTAGTGGAGTAGTTGTTATGAGCACGAGAAGTGAGGTATGAGAGAAAAAGTATCATTAAGTTTTTTACTTTGGGTAACTTGACTTATCAATGAGACACCCAAAAGAGAAATTTGTGCCCCTTATTATGGGACCGACAAAATGTGGTACTTGGCAAAGTTCGAAGTATTGTTCTTTTTTGAATAAGACCCTTTGAGTAAGAGATGATGTAGGTGAAGTATGACAGTTAAATTGTACATAAATACTCCCTCCGTCCCGCTTGAAACCGCGCACGATTCGCTTGCGCAGGATTAAGGAAAAAATTAATGATATAAATGTTGTGAGTGTAAAAGTAAAATAGGATAGAGAATGAGTGGAGGGAATAGTAAATTATAATGGTGTTGTGAGTATTAAAATAATGTAGGAGAGAGAATGAGTGGAGGGAATAGTAAAGATTCTTTGCCATTTTAGGAAGTGTGCAATTTGTAATGGGACGCCCAATGAGGAAAGTGTGCAATTTGTAGCAGGACGGAGGGAGTATGAGTTTGCTGCATTTCAGTGTTTTCCCATGATAAAAGTAGAAATAGTTGTGGAAGGAGGTTTATGTAATGGGGATGGCCGGAAAAACTGAAGAGCGCAGTAGGTGTGTGCGTACGTGAAGAGAGAGAGAGAGAGGAAGGTGAATGGGTAAAATGATTTTGTATTGAATTGTGTTGAATACACGTACGAGAGGTTGAGTTATATACTTACTCACCTAACTGACTTAACCTTGCACTAACAAACTGGGTAACAAACTATTACATTTAAGCCCCTTCACTTTCTTTTATTACTATCTACTCCTTAATATCCCAGCCTGAAGTTGTTATAGCTTATAAGTTCATCAAAATTTTGTTTATTCTCAGACATTCATGCTTTATGTAGAAGATTGGTATAAATTGTCACCTTTGTGTACCTTCTATGTCGTTTCAGTTCAAATCTTGATCTCTTTGTTGATGCTCTTTTTCTTTTTTTTTATACATATAGGGATGGGAAAGGGAGGCACGAATGGCAGTGGTGAGAATCAGGATGCATATCTCAAATTATCAATCACTATCCTAGCTACATTTTGTCGGGTTGGTGAAATTGCCTCTTCAAGAGATATGGCGTCAAAGATTCCTCTCCTAGTGGAGATTGTGTCTAATAAGTAAGATTTCAACATTTATTGTCTGCTCACTGATTGAATGAACCATTATAACTGCAAATTCATACAGATGATAAAGGAATGGGTTTAGATATGTTTAGTCTACAGGAATTTACCGTTCCATGACCATCCTTGCAATGTTCTCTTAGCGCTTAACATAGTTCTCTCTGCTAGAATGAATTCTGCTTCTGTTCAGTAGTTAAAAAAGTATCATTTCCTGTCTTAAATAATTATAGCTTTGGCCCATTTGTTTTCTTCTCGAGTCCTCAAAACTAGATGCTTTGTATCTGGTTTTTTGTGTCTCAATCTTACAAGTTGGTTGTTGGCCTTGCCAGGGTTGGTAGGTGGGTGAAAGTAGGCTGGTTTTTGTGCTTTAGTTTAGTGGCATATGAGTTAATTACATGATTTACAATACCAGGAGATGAGGCCTCCTGGAATCTCAATACAGCCAATATAATTGTTAAAAAACCTTATTCTTGAAACAAATGTAACATGAGTTGTGTTCCATTTTATAATTTGTGAGACATGATTATAGAGGATCCAATTTCCAAGTCAAGATTTTTTGGATGTCTTTGAAGAAAGAAGATGGAAGTGACTCAATTCAGGTGAAAATTGACAGTCTACCTGCAAAAGAATGCTAGAAAGAAATTATATTTTCTGCTTTGCTTATTTGGAATGTTAGTAAACCTCTATTATATATTAAACCTTGCTAAAACATAAGCTTTTCTTTCTGATGCCTAGCACTTTTTTATTTTTTGGATTAGTAAGTTCTTACCCAATGCGCTCATGCCTTGCTGTTTAGAGTTGGTGCCACTCTTGCAGCACTTCCCTTTATAGGTGAAGCGGCGAGTGTCCGACTAACTAGTAAAATAAGCTGATTCCAAGTATTTGAAGCAAGGAAATACTTGTAATAGGTGCAAATCATTAGGTGTTTGACTATGACATAGAGTATAAGTAACTTGTGATATGTTAGAGCATCACTACATATAGTATGACAAAATGCTTGCTGAGGTGGCTTGAGGGTAATCTCTTTGCAGCAATTTTAGCTAATATTATTTACAACACTACAAGGATGAGAGAAGTCTAGAATGCATATATGTAGCGGTAGTGACTTAGATCATCGATTGGAGGATAGTGCTTGCTTGGTGAACGTTTGACTCCCTTCCATTTTTGTATAATTTCGTTCAATGGTTGCTCAAATCCCACGGAATGGGCTCACAATTTGTACCAAACTAACACTTCTATAGAGAGATTCCTTCATTCAACTCACACGATCTGATAGTTGGAAGACTTTGTTCAATGGATTTACTGATATTGAATTTCTGCTTCCATGATTACTACTTGCCCCTGTAATTCTTTCATGGATAATTCATGGTATATTTGAAATATAAATTCTCATCTATGCACTTCAGCTAAGGGCACTTTTGTGAATTTCTGCTCTCAACTTTGCAGCGAGGTTGAAATTTATTTCTCTTTCTGTTTTGTAATTCTGTCTTGTTATACTACTGTTCTTTTCTTTATAATCCTGGACTTCGGGTCCATCCTGCTGTACATTCTTTTATTCTTCTAATAATATTTATCTTTTATTTATTTAATCATTTTTCTAGGTCATTTCCATGTATTAGGAGCAATTTTGACTATAATATATTGAAGCACAATATCTGTACTTGCAGATCCGACCTAACCCTTATTGAAGAAGGCTTTGAGTTCTTATTTTTGGTATCAGCTGCTCATGAAGATGGTATCAGGCTATTTTATGAATCTGGAGGCATGAACATGCTCGCTTCTAAGATGCCCACTCTTCCGGATGGTATATATAAATCTAATCCTTGATTGATTATTGTTCCTTCTCTTGCAAACTAGGCATGAATCTTACATACATCTAGTAATTTCTTCTCAGATGCCCACTCTTCAGAACTGTAACTTTGCAAGTACCCTGAGCTAAAAAGGAACAATAACCTTCCAAAATACAATGGGAATACAAGAGGTTTTGGAATAAAATTGACAAGAGTTGACACCTGAGCTCAAACCAAGTCTTAGCTTAGTATCAGGACTGCGAGAAAGGCATGCTATCAATATCACCCAACAAACTGACTTTCTCATCTGCTCCTCTTTTCCCCCTATCCTCTTCTTCCGTATAGATTTGTGCAGTTCTTACAATAATCTAGGCTACAATCATCATCTGCAAGTTATAATGGTCAGTACTTGAAAAACCCTGATTGACTCTTAGACACACCAGCAACCCGAAATGTCAACATTTTTTCTTAGTAATTGCTTCTCAGTTCTGGTTTACTGTTCACAGTTCCTGAAGGGTCCTTAAACCTTCAGCTTTTGCTCTTTAATTAAACATCCTTACTGGATTTCTATCTATTAGTTCCAGCCACCAAATCCCTCTCAATCAGCATTTTATCTGTTTCTCTAATGCGTTCTAAATCAACTAGGGCCAACTGAGTGTACCCATGTTTTTCTACTCACAAGATATTTACTAGGCTTTTTGTTCTCTTGACCATTGTTTGAACTAAGTCATTAAGCGGGAGCACGGTTATGCGGGTTATTGCTTGGTGTTACACAAAACCACCAAAGAGAAGTGAATGTGGGAGAGGGAATAGGAAGTAACAAAGTTCAAGAGAAGACAAGGAAATTCGGGGTAGAAGGTCTTTGTTACAATAGCAACGTATTTCCCTCAAAAATGATGCAAGGCTCTATTTATAGGCATAGAAAAAACACAAATGATTTTACAGGTCTATTGCATCTTTTAGCTAATGTTTCTAAGAGAAGGAAGTCAATTCTACTCGTTGATTGTAGCATAGTTTTGTGCTTAGACAACGGGCTTCAATATTTTATGTTTTTCGTGCATCTCTGCCACTAAGTTAACATGCGTAAACATTAAAATTCTGTTGCAGGTTCGAACGTGATAGAGCTTTCCATGAGACTCCTTCAACTGATTATGAGTAAGTTATCACTGGACACCATTAACAATAAGTACTCGTCAGAGCTATCGACAGTGGTAAGTACATGCAAGATTTTAACTGTATCCATTCTCCTGTTTAACATGGGAAGTTAATTAATATGACTCACGCAAGTTTCTTTTCAGGTTGTTACGGTTGCAAAGCAATTTGCTCTGTCGCAAAATGCCCTGAAATTTGAAGCGCTTCACCTTCTATCTGCCATCCTCTCTTCGACATACTCGGTATGCATCAATCCTTAGTTATAATTTTCTATTTTGATTTCCTCCCCCGCCGTGATTGAATGAGAACGAATAAGAGGCTCGGTCCCCTATACAAATATCAAACTCAATAACAAATCAGAAAAAAAAAACACAAAATGGATTCGAAAGACATGAAAACAATGTTGTATCAGACTACTTGTCTTCGAGTAGTTGGATCTCCAAGTTTTTGGAATGCTCCAAATTCGAATTGAGCATCCAAATCTGGGTCAATACCAGCAAAATCATCTAGCACCGTGCCAAATGTGTCCGAAGAAGAAGAGCAAAGCAAATGAAGCATGTCCAAAAGTAAACCAACCCCTTGGACTGCTACGAAAAATACTGTCAGTTTTCAAAGTCGCACTATCTAATTCAAAAATTTCACCCAATTGAGCGTGTCTAGCATATTTTTTAACAGTCGCGGGATCATTATGACTGACTCCATTGAGTTTGCCATCATAGAACTCAACAGTTACACCTATTTGTTCAACACTATACTTCGATTCTGCCCTTCAAAAATGAACATCGGCTCGAACAATCTCTGCTCCATCTACCAAAACGACCGGAAATGTTTCAAAAAAAGTGTTCAGTACTTGTAAATCCATTTAAGAGCCTATTCATGTGCAGCTAGGGGAGTTGCAAGACTAATTCACTTTCCAAAGCTAGAAGTCCTAGACTAGAAGGGAGTTGGTGTGAAAATCAGACGTGCTAGGTTAGAAGGAAGTCAAACGCTTTTGAAACTAAAAAGCCTTCTCCTTTCTTGATTCGTTTAGAAAGGGACCTTATTGCAGAGTACGAGAAAGTGTTAAATCAGGAAGAGCTTTACTGGTGTCAAAAATATCGCATTCAATGGTTGCAACAGGGGATAAGAACACACGGTTCTTTTCTTTAGAATTTCTATTTCTTAGTTGAATGCCTAGTAGAATACAATTTCGTATTTCGAAGTGAAATGCCTAGAAAAAAGAAAAAATTGTGGTCAGGAAGGTTGCACCGCAATATTTTTATTGAGTGCGCTTGTTGATTCTCTTTCATCTATTGATCACAAACCTAGCTGCTATAGTGTGCATGATATGTGCACATAAGAATGATGTTACTGGCAATGACATGGTTGATTCATTTTTTTAGTATCTCCTAGAGAAGCCAAATAGGTGGTGGTTTGGATGTGATCAGGCATGCAACCTTATGTGTGTTGATGATTATCTATTTTCAGTCCATGGATGACACATGGCGAGTTCTTATTGCTGGTTCTGCTCTTGGGCCAGCTCGTTTGTACCCTGGAAGGGCTAGGTTCAAGCGTGTTGCTTGACCAGTTTCCTATTCTGTTCACTAAGCAAGGCAATTATAATCAGTCCTGGAAGGATTTCCATACTGATTGCCTCTTGTAAACCATTATGTCAAGGTGATTGTCCTACTTGCCTTCCGGGAATATCAGGCCGATGACATCGTTTTAGTGCATATGTATTATATATGCATAAAGCGTCTACTTGTGATCTAAGTTACCCGTTAATACGTCAGTTACATATTGATAGATAGGAGAGAGTCAGTAACTTATGGATCATAGCCCCACCACTAACTATGAAGAATAATACAATTATTATGTTGATATCATAATTATATTTAGATGTCTCTTTTTAGTGCACTTCACGGATTTTGACTCTAACCATGACCGTTGTATTTTCAGTCACCTGTACATGAGGCTCTGCGCTCGTTTGGCAATGACACTTGGTCAACTTATGTACGTGTTGGTGTTGTGGCGATTCTCCAAAATCGTGTCGGTATGTTCTTGTTATTGGCTTTATATTACAGTTTTGAATTCTCTAATTATCGTAAGAGCGAATTTGAAACAAAATATCTTGATACTTAAATCCGATACATATCTTCTATACAAAATATTTCATTATTAGGTAGTGTACAGATCTTTTGATATGTTCACCAAGCTGTATGGTAATGGTTTGTTTTTTTAAAGAGGACAATGATTTCAAGTTAACTATCTTTTATGTAATCTTTTAGAGTGTAAAATAAAATATTGTCGTGTGTTGAGACAGGAGATATGCTTGCTAAGTCTGTGTGTCCAAGTCTCTGTTGGCATAACTGGACATGATAAGTTTCTATGCTCCAGCTTATTAGGGAGTCTCAAAATGTTATGAAGAATAATATGGGCTATAATAAGCTAAGTTTATGTTTTCATAAAATGTTAATGTTATTAACCGTTATTGGTATATACATACTGCTCTCTCTCTCTCTCTCTCTCTCCCTCTTTCTGCCTTTCTATTATTATAACTTATGCAAGACTGGAACATGATGTGTATCTATCTCTATATTCCGTTAGTGTTCTACTCCTGCCATCCAGATGAACATGCACAATTTGATTTATTAGCGCAAACCAATTAGGAGTTGATTTGATTAATATGACAAGGTTATTCTCGACAATAAATTATTTCAAGCTCATATGGTTATTCTCGACAATAAATTATTTCAAGCTCGTGAAGTTCACTGATCCTGATTGGATTTCACTTTTTAACTTTTTAATCCTTGATGTGCAGCACCTGAACAAAAGCTTGAGGCTCTGATTGTGGCAGAGTCTGTTATCTCCATTGTTGGTGAAAAGTGGCTTATTGGTCAGATGAGCTTAACCGACACTAAAGATCCGATTCCAGCTGATAGGTAAGCACTTTAAGTTTGCTGGATCCTTAATTGCCCATAATAGTTAACTTTCTCCTGTCTTCTTACTTATCAAAAGGGTTACTTTTCATGGATTCTTCATTCTCCAGGTGTATATTGCTTATTTTGGAGTCCTCTAGGGTTGAAATTGCTGTTCTTTTGAATGATCTAGCATATTTGAAATATGAAAAGTCGGGAGATATTCCTTCAAATAGTGATACCATTCGTCTGAAGCAACGAAATCTTGGCATTGCCTTTTCTCTGGTGGAGAAGATAATCAAACTGATTTCCAGTTTTGGTGAACATGAGAGTACGTAATCTTTCCTCTTTGATCATAAGGTTTTCATTGAAAATGTTCAAACTGAAAATGTTCACAAAATAATATCTCTCAATCATATTAGTTTTCAATGAAATTTTCAAAGATCTGGAGAAGTGGATGCACGTCCTGTCTACAGCCAGTATAAGTGATATTTAATTTGGCCCTAGCTGAATTTTCCTTGTAACATTTGCTCATCGGTTTTTTTAATCATTCATTTGTTAATGGCGCCTATGGATGTGCCTTGTGAGGAAGCTCAGTACTGTTAGATAGTTGCCTATGCTTTCTGTATTGGATTGTGATTGACTTTACCGTTTTACTTATAGGTTTCATAGTGGAGAAATCATTCAAAAAGATCATCTCTGGGCTTGATGAGTCCATTGGAGTGGTGCTAGAGTTTTTAAAGGATGCCAAGGTAATCATATCACTTCTCTAGTGTCAAAGAGTAATCTTAGCCTTCCTTTATTTCTATTGCTGCCCATGATTTTGACTACTCCCTCCGTCCCAGTTTAAACTTCAAAAATTTCCCGAAAAGGTGTCCCATTTTAAACTTCAAAAACCAAAAAGGAAAGTTTATAATATTTCTTTATTCAATGGGCCCCACATGTCATACTCATAACAACTATCCACTAACTATTCTCTACCCCACTTTCTCTCTCCTACCCACTTTCTATACTCACAAAACCCGACCTCACTTTCTATATTTTATAACATTTGAACCCAAAATTTCTTGAAGTATAAATTGGGACAAAGGGAGTATGTTTTCGGTGAGGGGAGATAGATATGAGGAGTTAAAATTTTCTTTCCTGTTCACAAATATAATCTTGCAGGATCATGGACAGCATAAAGGGGATGATCTTCTCGCTTCAGTCCGCATTATTGGAAGGTAGCTTTCCGTCCACCATGTAATTGTTTCCTCTTTCTTTGTTGGTATCTCTACTGCTACTTGGCAAAGCTGGATTAATGCAATTGGCATTTTTTTATATTCTCTTTTTAGAATTCTTTTCTTCATTGAAATGCAAATGAGAAAAGAAGTTCTTATACATAATAATTTATTTTTTTATGTTACACTTGTGTTATATGATTCTTTGCACTTCTCTGGTTTTATTGTTGCCATTTATCTGTGTTATTGGAAAAAAAAATTGAATTTATACTCGAAAGTTACTTGATGTATTAACAGAATATGCATGTTCTTTGATGTCCTGACCGATCTCCAATGTATAAACTTTAGGCAAATCAAACCTCTACGCTTCTCTCCTTGCTTGTTCATAAGGGATGGGGTGTACATGTAAATTTGTGTACAACAGCACAAGTCCCTTATTAATGGGGAGGGGAACAAAAAGAAATGGCAAGCACTACCTTCATCCCATAATGATAGTCCCATTTCACTATTCAGACATTGTAACAACTTATTTTCATTTCCATTATCATCCTTAATGAAGTTTAATTATACTCAATCTCTCTTCCTCTTCTTCCTTGGTTGGCTCTTATCCTCCCCTCTCTCCTCCTTGCTTGCTTGGTTGGCAATTCTGAAAGTTCAATGGTGTTAACCTATCAAATTTGGAAAAGAGACTATCTTTTTGGGACGGAGGTAGTAAAAAATAATTTCTGCTAACTAAGCTCTTATTTCTTTTCAGCTACCTTGCAGAGACGCCGTTTGCTTGCAGAGAAAAGGTTGAAGAGCTTCTAGTGTACATGGTTACGATTGAAGGCGTAGATGAAAGCAGGTTTGTTATCTTTGGTCAATTTTTACTTTTTGAAGCGAATGAAGCATTCTATACTGCTCTTAAGCTAGACACACTTGAAAAAATCCATATCTCTTCCTATTTGCAGCCCCCACTCATCTGTTTGCTTCTTACTTCCGATGCTGTGTCAAATAACAATGGATGTTAAAGGTTGTAAGGTCATAGCTTCTTCTGGGGCATATAAAGCTGTAAGTTGTTGTTTCCATGATGCTATTCCTTTTCTTCCCTAGTTGTTCCTTATCTCCATGAAAAAAATAATCATTTTTGATGGAGTTTATTGTGAATGTATTTTCATTAACTTTAGTGAGTAGTAACTGATCCTTTCTCTTGAAATTATTCTTATTCCTTCAGTGACTATTATATACCTTGTCCACGCGCAAAACGTGCTTTACAGTACTAGTTTGTTATACTAAGAGATACAGTTTTGATTTTTTTTTTTTAGGTTGTGGAATGCCTCATTAAACTGGTTGGTGAGGATGCTGGAACTGGTCCCATATTTTTGGCATGTGATACGATTATGAATCTTCTTTTGAAGGTAATGTCATAATTGCAGCGTTCCAAATTTATATTGTGATGATTAATGAGGCTATTGACATAATTTATGTATGTCTTGAACAGAGATATGAGATTGGAGTACCCTTGGACGATTCTTACGATATTAGACTTATGAGTGCCTTGTCATCTTGGGCAGGTATATATCCAATCTGTATTTTTTATCTTTTCAAATAGCCGACATTTTTATACATTTGTTTTCAAACTATGGAAATTTGAAATCTATATTGTTTTCTACCACCTCCGTCCCATAAAGATGATCCCTTTTGCTATTCTCATTTATCCCAAAAAGATGTTCTCATTTCCATAATTGAATGACTTGTACCATGGAACTTCCCACATTATCCTTGTGATATAAATGTGTACTCTTTAAATACTACAGTTGTGAGTTTAATATTTACTTTCATCAAGGGAATCTTAGAAAAGTAAACACATCACTACAAACTTTGAATAGCCAAATGAGTACATTATTTTGGGACGGAGGGAGTATTATTTCTGCATGCACTCATTCTGCACTAAAAAGTTTTACACATTGGTTAATATAATGCTCATCTTGAGAAAGGTTTACGAATTGGTAACATTGTTAAAAGCAGTACCTCTAATTTGGAAAAGTTGGGAGAAAATAAAGAAATAATTTTCATCTATTTTCTGAGTGATTACTATTACTATTCCTATTCCTCTTTTTTTTTTTTCCAAATATGATACACTATTTGATTATACTGTTGTATCTTTTGGTTTTGAGACAATGTTCTGCCTGATATCACCAGTCCTATCTGATTAAATTGTGAATCTAATTAAATTTATTGATTGGTTGCAGAGCATAGTGGCGATTGCTCTAATATTATGATGGCTTCAAGCATTTGTTCACTGATATTGGATTCATCATCAGAAGCTACTCTTCTACTCCATCCTCATTTTAACAGTGGAATTCTACCCAAAATCTCCCAACTCATTAGCAGAAGCCTTGCAATATGTGGTCAGGTTAGTTGCACGATGACATTCTGTTAAAAATTTAAAATAACGGGTCCAACTGCCGACAATGAATTCATTAAATTAAGCATAAATAATGAACAACTTAACTCGATCCCAACGGTTAAAGGCCTATTCATCAATTTTAAGTTGCTCTTTGATCTTGATTTATGTTGGTTTAGTAATATAGAGTGCAATAATGCATGCTTATGCTTAAAATAACTTATGTCATGACTTAGTCTAGCAGATCAAATATTAGCATCTGAGTATTAAGCAAGTGGAGTTTTTGGTGAGCTAAAAGAATGTTTAGTGTACACCATCAAAATGAAAACTTTACGTTTTGGAGTGTCAGTTTTGTCTTGATTGTCTTACTGGTGAAGAAGTTTAAAAAGGGTTTGCCATTTGATTCTAGGGAGTTAGATGAAAAGTAAGTAGAAATACTCCCTCCGGTTCAAAATAGATGTCTTTTTAGGACCAAAATTTTGGTCCAAAATATGTTGCTTTTGGGCTAAAAGCATTCAAATTCCACTTTTAAACTTGCATTGAAACTTGTTACAATTTATTCAGTGTCCCATAATAATTATCGAGCATTTGACTTGTCAACGTTTTAAGTAATGTACTTGTGTGTACATTGCGTGTACCATGCTAAAATTACACTAAACTATTTCCTTGTTTAGAAACGGTGACATTTATTTTGGGACAGACTAAAAAAGAAAGAGCAACATTTATTATGGACGGAGGGAGTAATTGCTTTATTGAGTGTAGCATTGTAGGAACGAGAAACAATTAACAAGGGTAAATTTGCTAATTCATTAAGTTGCGGTAATTCTTGTTTTTCTTAAAACCGGTGAAAAATTAAAAAAAACAAACTTATTTTGGACCGAAGGGAGTATTTGTCACCTGTCTAGCAAATTTATGCCTTCATAAATGTTATACTATTTCTTTCAGGGTAAGATGTCCGAAGAGGCGAAAGGGGAGGTAGCAGATCTACATGAAATAATCATCTCAAGTATGTTGATCGATTTGTGTTTTAAGATGATAATTTTTAATTTCTATGTCTTCATTTTTACACTGGTCAGCAAAATAACACAACTTCTAATCTCTTATATGGTGTAGGATATTTTCGATGGGCCAATCGGTTTCCTCGTGTAAAAGAGGCTGTTGAGAGACAAATGGGTTTTCAGTTGCAACCTTGACCTATTTTTTTACTCATTACGAGGTATTTTGGAATATCTGTTTGAGGTTGCATGGATTTCTCTTGTGAGATACTCAATTTCATGACTTTGATTGCTGAAATTATTTTGATGCATTAATCACATGGGCAAAAATGGATTTTTTTTTTCCAAATTCCAAAATATACCTTTTAAATTTAAGAATTAACATAATGTTCCTTTTTAGAAAGTATTTTGGCTGTATTTTAATGAAGTCCCTACTTTGAGCACATTTTGGTAAATACTTTCTGAAAAGGAACATTATTTATAGGTATATTTTGGATTTTTCTTCTTTGTAAAAATGAAGTTGTTCAACCATCTTTGAACCATTTATAATTGCTACTTGTGCAGGAGGAGTCATCCGATAAACTCGAAGTCGAAACAAGAAAATGAAAATCCGAGGTTTACTGTACAGGTGATGACATTCCTTCAGAGCTTGCTCTTTTTTCTATCATGAATTCTTCTTGTGCGGGCTGCAGAGAAATAGCTTTGGGCCGATGTTAGATTATAATAGAGTATCTTATGAGATTTTCGCTCTAGTAGGAATAGGATCGTAATAGGTAGAATTGTAGGTTAAAATGTTTGAAATTTCCATAGATAAAGTTATTATGAGACAGTATATGAATGGGAATGGGAATGGAAACAGATATATTCCATATGTACTCTTGGATATGCATGTCCAAACGGATCCAGGGCCTGGACTGGACTGCACAACAATCCCTTTTTCTTATAATTTCGACCATTTAATCATTCCTTAAGGGAATAAATGTCTTTTGACCCCAATTTGTGAATTCGTGAGAGATTTAATCTCGACCGTAGAAGTTAGACTGAATAGGCCCACAATCCGTTTTAAACACAAGGATATGAATTTTTGGCCCTCTATGTTACATGGACTTCCATGCATACATATGAATGTATCAACCGTAATTTTGCTTTCCATTAGCTAAATTAACCTGCGCCTATGTTCAACAACGTAGGGATGAGTGAGTTTACCACCTCATCACAATGACTACTTTATGGACTTATCTTGAGCTTAATCCATGATTTTTGTGTGTATTTTAATGGATGTTGTAGTGTTTTTTTTTTTAGTTTTGGTGGTTCAATTGAAGAGTTGAGGAAATTGGAAGCTTGTTTGGTGAATAAATCAAGGGTCAAAATGGAGCAATTGCAATTATGGGGCCGGATCAAATTGAAGCATGTACTAAACAAAAAGGCGAAGGCAATTGAAACGTGATGTTTGTGGCCAAATGGAGTGTTAGTAGAAGGATGATTCAGTTTGGGCCAATCGATAAGACTGGCCTGAGGATTTCAAGCAAAGTGGGGTGAAGGAAAACAAAACAAGGAGACTGACGTACGTAGGAAAAGGGAAGAAAATAGCCGCGAGATGTACGGTGATGTGGGCGGTCGCTCGAAAGGCGATGTGGGCGTGGCATGAGAAACAAGTTTTGAAAGCCAAGTGTTGTCGATGTGGGCATTGGCCCGGGGATTGAGGTGAAGCGTAACCGCGCGGCAGGCGAAACAGTGAGCACAATTTCTTTGTGTTATGTTTTAAAGCCTATTATGTACAGTATTTTAAGGAGGGCAATAATACTAATTTTCACATTACTATTTTTCACCGGAACCAGTGATCTGAAAGTGAGATTGGTTTAATGCGAGCAGTCCAGGGAGAATCTGGAGTTGGAAGAAGAGAGTTAAAATGAGCGGAACCCTGAATGATGGGTGATTTTGCTTTCGTCCAGATAATTGAGCCGAGATCACCGTAGTAAATGCATCGTCCTCCCACAAGCACCATAGCAGACTATGAGTTGAAAGACCTTCATTTCTTATGCTCCCTTCGTTAATGGGATGGCATCGGAGGACCCCTTAACCTTTATGCGAGATTTCTATGGCATGAGTGCAAGGTTTTTAGTTGGAGACAATACTTACCGAATAGCAAGTGAGAATGAGGTGCTTTGCTTGCTCTCGTTGAAGGATCTTTGCCAAGACATAGTTGCAATGGCACTTTGCTCACACCTCTCTCTCCACACTTGGACGGATGTTTACAACAAGTTCATGGCAAAGTTCTACTCTCGTGAAAAGACATTCGATTTGAGGTCCAGAGATAATGTCTTTCGTCAAGAGCCGGTGAAGCTTTTCATGAAGCTTGGGATAGATTCGAGATCTTTGTTGGTCAGTGTCCTCATGCGGGTTTCCTTTAGCCCTGTAAATCAAGCTTTCTATGATGGGGTGACTCAGCAATTCGAAGCACAAGTGGATAATGCGGCGGTCTTGCTATAGGTGAGAAAGCAGGATGAAACAAAATCTTACTTAAAGACTTGGCATGTGAATTACAACATAAAAGTGTGAGAGGAGGAAGAAAAGGTGTTTATGAAGTCAAAATCCAGTGATATATTAGCACTTTGTGGTTCCCCCGGCGATGACTTCTAAATGAGAAAGAGGCTTAAGTAGGGGATGATAATGAGCAAAACCAAGGTCCATCAAGGTCGAAGTCGAGGAGAGGGTAGTTCGGGCGCAAGTTGTGTAATTTGTAATTTAGATACTAATGATATCTTATGGGGTGCCCATTGCTGGATCAATTTTGGGAATTCATTAGGCAAACTGATACGTGAATGCCTTTCCAACCAAGAGTGCGAAATGATCCGTTTTCCAACTCTTACAATCCGGGTTGGAGGAATCATCCCAATTTCTCATGGGGAGGAAATCAAGGACAAAGTCGGTTTCGGCAACAATACCAACCACGAGATGCCACGGCACCGAGGGCTGCAAGGCCAGCAGTGTGGAGAAGCGTTGCGCAGTTTATCCGAGGGCACGCATGACAAAATCAAGTGGCCGTGCGTTGAAAGATAGGGGAACCCGAAGCTTCCGTGAAAAAGCTTGAAAATCAATTGGTCAAATTGCGGGCGCCACTTCAAAAGCACAATCCAGGTACACTTCCGAGTCAACCGGAACAAGCAAAGGCCGTCACCCACTGAGGAGTGACATGACTCTTCGGGAAGTACACTCTTTCTCCTTCTCGCTAGATGATAATAATTTGCATGAGAATGAAGTTGTGGCCGAAAGAACGAGTTGAAGTAAACTCCTGATGAGAAATTTCCAACTCCTCCCCATAAGCCATATGTTCCTCCTGTCCCTTTCCCT